>JAHDVE020007459.1:0-97643 GCA_022606495.2 Halesus radiatus | reverse complement strand
TCATATTCTATCTGATACTTGATGCTGTTTATAAACTTTTACACCGTCTTTTCGTGTTTCGTATAGCCGTCTGACTTTCCGTAATTGAAATAATATTATTTTGCATTAAGACGACACAATACCCTAAATTAAAATTGGTTAAGGGCGTTCCTAAAGACCGATGGGAGGAGTTACGGGCGCAATAATTCGTGTTTCACGACGCACGTTTCGTCTGTAGTTTAAAATTATCACAATTTTTTTGGACAAATAAAAAAAAAAATCTTTATGATATTTAACTGCGTTTATGAAAATTATGTTTATTGTTAGCATTAGTTAGGTAATAATATAATTTACATGGTGTCTGGAAACTCATGGTACCTACAGTGGAAAAATTAAATCATCTGCAGCATATAAGAGTTCCCAAATATTCATAAATCACACATTCTTCCTTTGGTGATATTTTTTTGGTGGAAATTTTCGAGGCCAATAAAAACTCAAAATCAAACGATTTTCAGGTCAATTATATAGGTCGTTCCGCTGGTTAATCGCCCGAATCGCTGGTTAAGTCTGTAGGATACATCCTGATAAACCCCGATATATTTATACATAAAATTATTTAAGCTGATATTGTCCCATTTTGTTTTAAGGATAATGGAACCCAAACATTTACTTTTAGGTATGTATTTATTATGTACCTATTCCATTCCCATAAGCGTTTTCCTTGGAGATATAAATTTTTTCGGGATACAACTCGTTTGGTCCTCTTATTTCCCATTTTAGCTGAAACAAATGCTTATAGATTAGCCCTGACGTTCACTTTAATTTGTAAATTTTAAAGTCATTTTCGCCTCAGCGGAATGATTTATTTTCATTGTGAAATTAGCAGTGACAGTATTAAAGAAATTATAACAGCAACTTGCATTTTTGATAAAACTAAGTTAAATAACAAACCACGTGTTTTTTTTCATGTCAATGCACCAGAGTCCCAACTGTCCTGAGACAGTGGGACGATAGCATTCCCATCCAGAGTATGTTGTGAGCTAAAGGAAGTGGGGAAGGGAGGGGAATGGGGAAGAGGAGGTTTGGAAAGCACTTGGCTATTCGGATCTAGTCACCAAACATAGCTAAAGCCAGTTCAAGAAACGTTTTGATTATGAATGGTATTTTGCCAGGATGATACTGAGAGTATCTATCACTCGAATATAAAATTCTACTTCGGACTCAAGTTTCTCTAAAACGACTACTAGATTTAGCAATTTTCCTCTTGTATGAATAATTTCTGGACATCAAGTATAAATAATTAATATTTATATTTATAATAACGTTTAACTTAACAAAAAAAATACAAAAAAGTTCTGCATAAAAATTGTTTTTACGCGTGACAGGTATTTCACATTCCGAAATAATACCTTCACAGACATTAAAAAAATTGCACAGCAGATCTTTTTTTGTAATAATTAAAATTAAGTAAATAATGAATATTAAATATATTAAGAATTGATATTACAGTTATAGAACATTTACTTTAAAACAGTAAAAATTAAATATTTATTTCTTTGTCCGTATTTCATTTAAAATGAGACACTGTGCGCTTTTAAAATATAAATTTATACTAGAAAATAACATGTTCTATTAAGTTGCGGAAAAATTAAATAATACCTTTACTTACTTGTACAAGAAGTCTAGTATAAAAAAAATAGAAGATTTCAATACTAGAATTCAAGTATTCGTATGAATAAACAAAATATGTGAGGAAATAAGTTGCCGTAGCGGCGGGCCGTAACACGTCTTGTCTCGCCGAATGTTGAACGGCAACTAAAGATTTAAATGACATATGTGACGAAGACATGTATTAACACTTCGGCGCGCCCGCCGTCTATTCGAAGTGCGTAGGGTCGATATTGCTTTGGCGGGCATAGAAAACGATTTTTTCAGAGGGGTGTATTTTAATTAATTCTGATGAATATATTCCTTAAATCTCAGATGTTTGCACGGTGGTATCTCGGGAAGTTACTAATTCATCTTTAAAAAAAATAAAATTCCATCGTTACCGCTAATGTTATAGTTGAAAAACGTCTTTAAAATTTAAAAAAACGTTTTACGTAAAAAAAATTAATGGTAAGGTACTATTTTTATTAATCTTAAATATAAATAACATGCAACCCGTGTATTTCCTTTTGAAAAAAAAGATACTGTACTCACGAAGTCGTCGGAATTAATTAAAATGTGAGTCTCGGGCAAACCCCGTCATATGTGGTGATATCAACTCTTAATAATATGCAATGCATTGCATTACCCCTGCGCATACCTTCTAAACTAGTACTTCTAATCTAAAGAACTATTATTATTAATATTAATAATAATGACATTGATGTATCTCATTTAAGGACCAGTTATCTAAAATGCTCCTAAACATCACTTTGCAGGTTGTTAACTCAAGCAATACCACAAAAAAATTATTTATCTGTAAATTCTATACGGGTCGGGCAGTTAGGAAAATGTATAAGGTTTTAAAAGACAAAAATCCTCTAACTGTAATCTTTAAATTCTATGAAATGCATCCCAAAGTGTCAGAAAATCGGTGCAGTTTGAAACCAATGAAAGCAATTTTGAACGTTCTATATAATATTCAAGCACATATTTCATATATAATTTAAAATATTACAGTTTGAGGATTATTGTCTTTTGAAACCTTATACATTTTCCTAATAACTCGTATGGAATTTACAGATAAATCATTCGTTGTATTTACAGCGCTCTTGAGATGATTTTTTCACAAAATCGGCGCTATGCAAATCATCCAATTATTATTATTTCACGAGTTACCTGCAATGTGTGTATTTTTGGGTGCTGACGGTTAAATGCTATACATACACTTATTTGTATAACTTTTACTCCCCCACTGACATACATATATTATATTGTTTAAGATAAATTTATAATTTAAGAAGCGAACAACGAGAAAACAAAAAAGTCGTTGTAGAAATCTGAACTTCAGCAAATCACACGAAGTTAAGATTTCTCATATGTACAATAATTGTTATTTAAGGCCCGTTTAAATAAACATTTAGATAATAACAAGTATTAAAGAAAGTTTTTTTCCATAACTAAGCCGACCATACGAATTGCTTTGGTCATTAAAATAAAATCTCACCCGACAGACTTATTGCAAGTTTTCACACAGAAGCAAACAAAGCCCCGGCTTTCAGGGAGACTAATAATTATGGCGGCACTCGTCAATATTTGAATAATGCATTCTGTAATCTCCATTGACACCTCTTCACTTGCAATCCTCTTCAGACAATTGATAAACCCAGCATCCCGCCTCTACTGAATCTGGTTTTCCGTCCTCAAAGCGGATTCTTTATTCCCACTGACAGAAACATTTTAATGTGATTGTAGGCTGACAAAAAATAACAACACTAATGACATGTTTTCATAATTTCACATATAGAGCTATGCAAAGGATGCTTTATGAAATAGGATTTTAAGGGTTGACAATGACGGGGGTCTTCTACTGTCTTTTAGGGGTGGCTAGAACCTCCCTGTGGTATGCCGAACTAAATCGTCCAAGACCCTTTAAGTCTAATACAAAAGTAATTATAAGAAAGGGATGAATTTTTGGTGTGGCGTCAGAGCGACACCTTTGGCCCCTTCCAACGAACCGAATGCAAATTGGCTCTGTAAAATATTTGGTTTAATCTCAAAGGCAAAGTGAGTTCAGGTCTAGCCTTTGAACGCTGTTATTTATTGTAATGTTCATTCATGTTTGAAATTAAATTAAATGCCAGAAGCCTGAAATTACACGTTACTTTTTCTCTGCCTAGAAAAAAACCTCACTCAAAATTTCGTTACCAGAAAAGTGGTTCGTATTTTTACCTCAAATAAATATTTTTAATGTTGCAAATGTAAGTATCAACAAAAGACGAGTTTGATTAATCTACTTTATATTTTTCCAAGGATTCCTATTATATTGCGACAATAGATTGTGATTACATACCGCATACGAATCTTAATTTCATAATATGCTTGTCAATCATATTTCAAAGATGTCACAGGTAAAAACGCTTCATTTTGATTGATCGCTACATGATCGGTATTAATTTATTTGATTCACCATTATAGTCTGAGCAAAGTAGATTGATTTTATTAGTTGGTGGAACTTGTCTCACCTGGTGCAGGATTAGGGCAGGACGGTGTTGGGCTTTTCTTACCTGCGGGTTGACGTAACCTTTGTCGTATTCCGCGTCACTGCTTATCCCTTCCTTGCATTTGTCCTTCCTCTCCCCCTCTCTCCCGGCCCGTGCACCCCTCGTTAGCGGGACCCAACCCGCGATTCGGAAACCGGATTTTAATTTAAGAATTCAATTTAGCGCTATTCCTTCGTTCCTGCTGGGGTCGACGGCGACAATGGCGATTGTTATTCTAAATAGACGAAGGCAATTTTCCTTGACGGGTTGGATTTTTTCTTTCCGTTTCTTGATTTATTTAAGGATTTGAAATAGTAATATTTACAGCCAACAAACAGTTTCGTACTGCGTTTTTAAACTGCAGGCACTTCGGGTAACGATGGATTTCATTGAATAGCATAGTAGTTTTATTGCTTGTACATATTTAAATATTAAATGTGAGGAAGCGAAACACATTAATTTAACGATCGTTCTGAGGTTACCAACATATAATATTATATAAAAAGCTTTATTAGCAGCTACAAAACATCCGCTCTTAGATCCTTTTTAATGGACGTAATAGAAATGCCATTGCTAGTAGCGCATTCATTTTGAAGAGATTTACTATAATTGCATGACTCAGTTTGTGGACATTTCATAATGAAATGAAACCATTTCGAATGGATAAAAACTGGATTATAAAAAAAGCGGAAACAATTAAAACGGTACTTCGGTGAAGCGAGTTTTTTGCATAGTAAATAATGCAGAAAGCAGGTGGCGAAGCTTTCAGCATACAAATATCTCACTATTGCAATTTTAAAGATTTCTTATTTTTTCGCACAATTGAAATTGTAAGATTTATCTCTTAGTTTACTTCATGTACTGAATTTCTTATTTTTCTGCCAAGCTAGGTACTTTATTTACACAATGTTTTTTTTCCTGTCCATCTGCGACTTCATTATGTGTAGCGTGTTGCAATCTGTTCCCACCTTCCGGACAACCGTTTCTCGCCCATCTGGAGTACCACAAGGACCGGTAACTGGTCCATCTTTAGACTGATATTAGCAGCCGTTAGCCCAACAATGTCCGTCTTGTGCGGAGATTTGCAAACTGTTTTGTTACGGTCACTCCGGATCACAATGCGACTATTGTTGCGTCACTGGAACCAGACCATTGTTATCTCAATTCGCAGTCTAGAAATCTGAATTTCTGGTTCCTCTTGTTCCGCACTTGATATTGTTGTTTTTTTTTACCCCTATCGTTCTCTCTCTTATTTACCTATTGTATAGGTACTTAGTATTAGTTGGTTTTAATAATAATAATATTTGGATGATTTGTATAGCGCCGTTTTTTGTGAAAAATCACCTCAAGGGCGCTGTACAAATTCATTTTTGTCAGTTCTTTGTTTTGTTTTTTCTTCTCACTTTTAATATAAACAATTCCATTTACCTCATAATTACGTTTGTAAGTATCCTGTAAGATGTTTAAGATTTCGCTACTGAGGTGACATTTGGTTATTTCTGCCTTTGTTACTATTTTTTGTATAACACCAGAATAAACATTTTACCTCTCACTTACATATTTTCGTAACTTTGTAGGTGTAACAGATAATAATTATTATAATTTATTGGAAACACACATTATTTAACAACAAAATTTAGGAAAGTTTTGACTGCCCAACTAGGAAGAAATTCTGTTGCAGGACAGTCAAATTGACAAGTTTAGTTCATTTTAAGTGCCATTATACAAAAATAGAAGGGGTAAAAGCTAGTATTGACATAGTATGGAAATATAATATATCTAGCAAAAAGTATAATAATTAAGTATAAAGAGATGTGAAGAATAGTGTACAAAAAAAACGTTTGTGGTATACCAGATAATTTGAGTATAGTATAATAGTTAAGTACTTATGAAGAGATGAGAAAAACAAATATTATAGAGTCAACAATTATGTATGTGTTTGATAGGTACTGGTTGGTGCTATGGGGAAAAATGCGTTTAAAATTGAATACAAAAAAATAAAGGTAATATTATTGAGTAATATTGATAAGATTGAGTTACGTATCAATCACTCAGCTTTATGAGCCGACGACGAAACTCAGCTATTTTGTCACATCAAAGAATGTAATATGTTCAATACACCATTTGCGTGTTGATTTTCTCTTTCTTTCTTTGTACCAATATCCACAGAGCGCGATTTTCACTAGAATCTATGTATGTATTTATAATGAGTCTGCTTATTAGTAGTTTAACAGTAGTGCTCGCGTCTAACGACCGCGTTTTATGGTTTTTCTCGCAGCACAACCCTTTGTTTCTTTTTCACTTTCACTTGTATACAAATTGTTATAAACCCAAAAACTAACAAAAAGCCCAATGTCATTTTGTCATTTATCAAACACGACTTAAAAGGCGTTGATGACAATTTGCTTGAATGCGGTCAAAGATTAACCTTTCAAAATATTTGGACAAAAAGTTGGTTAATGACTGATCGTTAAAGCTGACGCGGAGAAAGTGTAGTAAATCTGGCGCAGGACGCTGCTAGAATGACTGTAGAAAGTAAATGTGGAATCTGACCAATATGGAGAAACACTGTTATTAGCTTTTGTAGTTAGTTTGTGGAACTCCGTGTCAATACTACTCCATAACAGGTTGATAATGTCTTTATGTGACGAAACCAGCGGCTGTTATTCAACAAGCAAACTAGCAGAATTTATGTACTTTTATTGTTAATTACTCTATGAGCGATGGATGCAGATGAAGCTGCTACCACCCCGAAATACGATCCCTTAAATTAATTTGATTTTATTTATTCTGTGTTATTTTTACTATTATGTTTATCATATTCATTCTTTTATTTTTCGGTTATTTAATTTTTTAATTATCTGTTTTTTTAATTATTCAATAGATTTGCAGTTATTTGTGGCGTCATAATTCTTATTATTTTTTTTTCTTGTATGTTTTACTATTCTTATTTTACCTTTTTTATTGTATTGATGTCTCTATTAATATTTGCATATATCTCATGTAATATGGTAGATTAGGTGTGCACTATCCATCCAGTCCTAAACATATATTTTTCGAAGTTAAAGTAAAAAATAATAACGGTTTATAAAGGGTGAAGTAATTAACCGGCGATCTGTATTTAGTGCAAAATAACCTTTCCCGTCTAACACCTTTACCATACGTGCTCAATGTTCATCCTGTTGAGTTTCTTTCACACCATAAATAAAGTCTATTGATTCTCTCCGTATTATATTTAGGACATTTTATAGAAGAGTAATTCTTCGATTGTTCTATGCGGCCATCGCTTTATTTATTGATCCCATCTCCGAACAGCTTCCGACAATGGCTCCTTTCTTTTCATCCTTTGGTCCTTCGGTGCAATCCTCATGTGTCTCTGAGCCATTGTGCCTCTGGGATTTATCGATTACTTTTCCAAAACGTTGGGGCGTTATTCCGACTTGTTATTTACTTTCGGAACTCATATTTTAATGAGGATAAAATAAAACCTCGTGAGATTTTGACGGGTCTACCATATGTGCGCATCATTCTCCCGTCAATATTGTTGCAAAAATTCAAATATCTCCATTGATCGCCCTTTGTTCATGCTTTCCTTTATTCAAAATAATAATGCGCCGTAAGTTTTGTATTGGAATATGCGTTTTTAAAGATGTTCCATTTTATTTAGAAGCTTTGTATCTATTCTTTTGTAAACGTTGTCTCGTTGGTTTAAGTTGTGATGCTTTATTATTTTGCACAAAGGGATGTTGACAAATGTACTGTGTGTGAATTAATCGATTCTTTTAAATCCCAATTCCTGGGTTTTTACTAATTTGGTGGATAACAACGATCTTCCTCGATGTTCCAAACAACTATATCTAGAACTCAATGGCGTGCATTGCTCTATGACCAAAGATAGGCTGTTGCAAGTTAGTAATGTTTCAAGTTCGGGTATGAATTGTGAATTGAATATTTGTAAATGGTCATTTTATAATAATAATAATAATATTTTTTTATTATCTTCTTTTTTATATCAAAATAACAAATAAGGATATCCTCACTTGGATTTCCCGTGCTGAGGATTTCATTTACAGGATTTTATTAAATTAAATAAAAAAATTACTTTGCATTCGCCACTTTATTAATATACACAGATATCAAAATATATAATATCTGTGTATATTAATAAAGTGGTGAATACAGAGTAATTTTTTTAAATTCATTTATTTATACTGACGCCACAAAGTGAATACCAATCTTTTGAAGAAAATATAGAAATTACATTATATCAAATTGATGTACTTGATGAAAAAAATAATAATTGTAAGGTGAGGTGTTATTTTCTTACTAAAAACAATAAAATTTTCAAATTGCAACAATGTTTTTTACAATCGTGTCCCTATTTAATATTTGAATAAATTTGATCAACCAATATACTTCTCTTATTCTTTGAAACGGATATTTTAAAAGCCCGTGCTTTACAACAGATGAAGTTTCGAGCTGACAAGTAATAATTGTAGCGGTAACCTTTATTTTCCAGACAGAAGAAGCCGTACATCACGGCTCACGAGAGTTTTAGCTGCTGTACAAACAGATTTTTCCACTAAAGATAATTTCATAAAAATAACATTCGTTTAACTTTACATTACGATATACTATCCCTGGAGTCGGTTATATCGTGAATGTAGCGACATGTGTTGTTAACTTATCATGTTTACTGCTTTGACCGCAGCTTCTCACTATTTTCCCAGCAATTTCCTCCCTCGGTGTGCAGCGTCCGGAATACAGAATTGCCCCCGGCAACACCATCACCCTCCGCTCGCCCGCAACCTCTCGTCTGCTGTCCGGAAGTGAGGCGTCCCAAGAGGAAGCGGATGTTTCCGCGATTTCGTCTAGTTTGCCACTTCCGGATTTGCACGGAAGGCGAATACCAAAATTTGTTAAACATTTTACAGTTTTTTTTGCAAGAATCACTTTTTTGTGTTAACTACCTTGATTCTCACGTTTCCTGAATGCTATTATAGCAAAGAACCACACAACATTTGGACAAAAAACTTCTTATACTATGGCACTAAACTCTACAACAAAATCCCACTCTCCTTTAAACAACACAACAACCATAATAAATATAAAAAAATCAAATATCTGAGAAAGAAAATACGAGTATATTAACACCAAATTTAGACTAACACCGAAACCACTCAACTGCACTTAAAACACCTAACCTTAGAATTATTATTATTTTTTTCCTCAAGCACATCAATTTAATAAAATGTAATTTAATATTTTGTAAATGAAACCGTCAGCACCGCAAATCCCGGTGAGGATATCATTATTTGTTATTTCGTTATAAAAAAATGAAGATAATAAAACGTTATTATTATTATTATTTCCGATGACAGATAAGTAATATTTTTAAAAATTTTATGTAAATCAAATTTAATAATGTTATTATTAAGTTCTGCAAGTATTTTTAGTTTTTATTATTGTGACAGCTGTTTCGGCGTTTAAGGCCATTTTCAAACTGTCTTACTTAGTCATTGAAGAAGATAATATTAACACATCCCAAATGAACTACGATACCGAAAAAACAACAGAAATTAAAAAGATTTCAGTCGCATCTGGGACTCGAACCCGGTGTAAATGGCGTAAATTGAACTGGTCTCATTAGCTAAGTTGGTTAAGCGGTTACCCCGGATAGGTAGAGGTCCTGGGTTCGAGTCCCAGATGCGATTGAAATCTTTTTAATTTCTGTTGTTTTTTCGGTATTGTAGTTCATTTGGGATGTGTTAATATTATCTTCTTCAATGATTAAATATTACAATGAGGTTTACAAACTTCAATAAGTTATAAAAAATAAAAACAAAATACTTTATTTTATATTACCACGAACCGAAATGAACTGCTTGCTATAACACGGCACAAACTAGCGTAGCAAGTAGTCTTTAACTATAAATTCCTTTAATATATAACATTATTTGTGTAACTAACTAATGATTTGTATATAATGTAAAAATGTGATAGAATGTAATATGTGATAGATGTGTTAATATTATCTTTATCAATGATTAAAATATTACAATGAGGTTTACAAACTTCAATAAGTTATAAAAAATAAATTGAATATGTCTTACTTTCCGATAGCCGTTCTCCCCAACTTTTCGAATGATCAATCTCAGCCACCGATCAGCCAAGTGTTTTGTTAAGTATTCGCTCTATTTGACTGTCTCCAAACATTTTTTATCTTTGAACTTCCTAAATTGTCTATGAAGTACTCGCCCACTTCTATGGAAAATATAATTGTACCCCCACACGTTCATAGTCAATAAAATGACCTCAAAGTAAAAACTTTCAATGTTAAATTAACATAGACGAGTTAATTTTCTATTTATTATGAATACGTATTATTTGTCTTAAATATTGTAATACAAACACCAACATTTTATATTTAAAAACGTATATGTTAAAAATAAAGTGTTAACTTGACTTTTACTAAAATGCCGCGAAAACGGAAGTAGACTTTTTTGACGTTTGTCTTTCGTGCGTTCTTTCAATTTTCAATCAATAATTGTCAATAATATTTTCATCGTCGCTGTCTTCATATTCGCTGTCCATACCCGCTATTGGTATTACATTAAAAATATCTTCATTTTCGCTCTCCATATTCAAAATTGTCAATACACAATAGATACAAAAAATAGTCGCGAAACGAATGACATTTGACCATAGATATCTATGACATTTGACGTTTACGCTGTCATTTGACACTCTGTTGACACTTTTTATAACTAGTCTTTTCTTGAGGAGAACTTTAATCCACAAAAATCGATAACTTAAGATGATCGTAAGTTTGACTGAAAACTTCGTTGGGAAAGTCGAATTTGTGCATTTGAACAGTGCTGAGGCAAAATTTCGGCTCAGCAGTTGCTCAGTAAGGTTGGGAAGAACGGCCGTTAGTCTTAAATACTCGAATAAATAAATTTAATAATAACATTATTAAATTTGATTTACATTAAATTAAAAAAAAAATTAAATGGAGTTCTACGAATTAAACACAAAAAAAATTAATACAGATAAGTAAGATTATTTTATCAAAGCATGTCCATGCGCTTAGTACCTGCACGACTCGTTTTTTTCTGTTTAATTGTCTTGTTGTTTAAGGAAGTGACAAAATTCAACTCTTTAATGTATATTGTATTGCGTCAAAATATGGTTCGTGTTTAACATTCTGCATTTCAGTTATCGGCGAAACAAATTACACCAAATAATATTATTTTGAAAAGAACAATAAATATGATTCTGTAAGGCTAAACAAAATGTAATACGTGCTCACAGGTGGCGCTAATTTAAATATTTGGAAAAAAAGAACACTGAACACTTGATTCTTTGTAAATATTGAGATGATTTGTTTGTCGGTGGGTGAACATACGGATTATGAAATGATATAAATTGTTTTTGTGTGGATTTAAAACTCAAGTCCTTCAAGAAACTTTTAAAATATAATCCATCTCAATATTTAAAAGCATTAAGTTTTTTTTCTTCTTCTTTCTTTTAAAATATTTAAATTAGCGCCATCTGTGAGCGCGTAGCCTGTTTCGTTTAACCTTAAGTGTCCAAAAACTTACAAAACTGTAATGTTAAGGACCCTTGAGGTGAAGTTTTTACTGAACCGATTATTATAATTATCTAATCCTGCAAGGTTGTTCTTTACTTTGCATCTTTTGACTCTTCTCAAACTCGATAATATTTCAATATTTTGATTAACGGTTAACAACATCAAAGAAATTCCCTAAGATACCCACAAACTTATTAATTTACCCATATTTCGGAGTAATATTGAAGCTATTTAACCGTTACGATTTAACGTAATCTTATGATGTTATATTTTCATTAAAATTCCTACCATAATATTTAAACTAAATCAAAGTTCTGTTATTTCATCAAATCCCTTGCCGTCTGCTTCTATTATTACTGTGTTTATATGTTCTTGTTGTTTGTGTTATTCCCATCCTGTTTATGTTTGGCGTTCCTATTTTCCCTTCGCTCTTCTTCCTCCCTGGCAGTTCCTTTCAAAGTTCTTTTGGCTTCTCCTCCAGGAATGAGCCATGACTGTTTGTTCCTGTTTCTATTCTAAACCCTTATCCCCTGATCCCCTTGTGCGTATTGTTCTTTTTGCACCCCGTTTTGCTCTACAATCTTCATCCCTTATAATGTTTTAATAATATAGGGATAAAATTATATTACGGAAGTAAACTCTACCTACGATATTCGGTGTACAGTGTACTGTAACTCTCATGCGAAGAGCTGCTCTGTGTCAATGTCTAACCCCATTCAATGTTACCTTTGATATGAACTTGGGTTCCTCTTTGAATTACTGCTACCTATTTTTTTGGTTTGTTTTTGCGTCGTTCAGAAAGCGTAGGTACCTTAGCTTTCTGCATCTAATTCGTAAAATTTCTTCATTTAAAAACAAAAATATCATTATTGGACATTGATAAGAAGATCTTTTTTCTATGAATCTGCAAAAATATCACAATTACCAAATGTCTAATTGGTGTAATTCTTGAAACATCACTTCGAGTAACTAACTAACAATCACGCCGTTTTCCCGAAGGGGTAGGCAGATATTACGGATCGCCAAATAACTTGGTATTGGCATACCCTTCTTGCTTCACTAACATTCATACATTCTCTTCTGTTATTCTGGCTTCTGACATGGCCCGACTCAAGTATTTGATACACTTGATCGTGCCATTCACATTCGCGCCAGATATTCTCCATACCTCTATATGCCTAATCCATATAAGCTTCCCTTTCTCAATCTTACTCATTACACTTACATTGGCCATGCATTCTTTGCGAATCTCAACAATTCTACAGCATTCAGTCTACTTTCATCTTTCCTCGGCTAATTGGGAAATGAACACTCGAATTTAGAACCCATGTGTTCAGTAAATAACCTGTCAATTTCGATACGATAAACAAAAGGGAGAAGGGAGTGTTTTTTAGAAATCTTACGTAGACAGTGACCTTCCTCCTGTTTCAAAAGCCAAGTGTGCAAAATTTCATCACGCTCGGAATAAAACTGTAGATTTGTATACGAAATTCACAAGTCTATATAAAATAGATAGAAAAAAAGAAGGGGAAGATAGACCGTGATAGGTATAAATATTTTTATTTTCAAATAAATGGATTAAAATTACTTTGTAATCATCACTTTATTAATATATACATATCAACATATTTCGAAAACGAAGCTTTCCTCATCAGGAATATACAGAATAATAAAAAATAATAATGTTTATCATTTGTCTATACTTGATATATACGAGTATATTCACTGCCTTTATCACCGCTTTCGGTAATGAAAAGATCAGGTGCGCTACACAAAAATATAAACACAACTTGCAAATAAATATCTATATTTAATAGCTTGTAGCTTTAACAAATTATTTGAACTTATTAATCGTTCAACTATAAATTATAAATAAGCACTTATTACTTACATTCTTTTAAATCGTTTTTCTTCCAGATTTTTTTCTCTCAAATTATATTTGTTCTTGTCGTAAATCTTATAATTTGTTGTGATTTATTTATTTGTCCATAGAGCACGCAACACCTTTCCGGGTATGTCGGGGAAGGTTTCGGAGAATGCGGAATTGATCCGGTTTTTAATTTAAATTGCTACCTAGATTTTGGGGGACCCATTGTTGAATTAGACCTCTTGTATTCGAATTTCACACACAATACAAGATGTAGAACATCGTGGCAGCGCAAGGCCACCATTAATAATTTTATTTGCACCAGATTCGAGAAATGTCCGCTGTTTAATAATATTGCAGATTATTTATGGAATAATGACTCTTTATTTTAACAGCTAGTGAATCGATAAACCCTTTTTTGCGCGTTTTTTTTATGAATGTAAAACAGCTTTGATTTTTGATATTGATTGGTTATATGTATGTAGGTTCTGGCGGGCAAAAAAGTCTTCGTTATTTTTTAAAATAAGACAAATCTTTCTACGTTCTTCTACTAAATATTCATATTGAAACTGTACAACATCGCTTCTTACGTGGAATTGCATGGAGATTAGGGCGAGGAAGAGGCGATTACTCCTATGTTGAAATTGAACAAACCATAAACATTTCTACATTAGAAAAGCGTAGGAAAGACTTTGATCTTATTTGCATTTTTTAAATAATTAATTGTATTATTGACTCACCTTCTTTGTTGCAACTCATTCACTTCAACATTCCTAGTTGTAGACTAAGAATGAATGAATTGCCTTTCCTCGATAAACACTCTACTAATGATGGGTACCATTCTCCACTGTCCAGAATTTCGAGACTTGTTAACTCGAGCCTTGACATTTTTGGTACCAGTCTGAATGATTTTTGTCGGGATTTAGGAAAATATTACTCGAAAATTATCATTTAGAATGTCTGTTTGTTCAGTTTTTGAATTCAATGTTCTCTCAAATGTATATTTATGTTATTGCTTCATTATTTTGTATTATTATGTGTTGTTCTTTTCCGTAACTCTTGTTTATTTCATTTCGTGTTATGTATTCTGTGTCATCGGACATTAATCAATAAATACATAGTCGAGACCAGTTAGTAGCTGAGTGTGCAAATGAGTCGGGTTCTCACCAGGCGTCATACCTAATTCCTCCATCACTGCACAAACAATATTTCACACTTATAATTATGAAAGTTGGAGTTTTTTTTTAATATTGTCAGGTTATTCGTAGGGGAATGTGTGGTAAAACCAGTATGATTGTGTGAAAAATGTTGAGATTCGTAAAGAATGCAAGGCTGATGTAAGCGCAATGAGTAAGATTAAGAAAGGGACGCTTATATGGTTTTGGAATGTAAAGCGAATGAAGTGTAAGGAGAATATATAACGCGAATGTGAATTGAAGAGGAAGCCGGGGACGTCCAAAGAAGACATGGCACGATCGAGTGATTCAAATACTTGAGTCGGACCATGGCAGAAGTTGGAAGAACAGAATAGAATGTATGAGACGATGTATGAATGTGAATGAAGCAAGAAGTGTATTCCAAGATCGAGTTCTCTTGCGGTCCGTCATCTCTGCCTACCCCTGCGGAAAACGGCGTGATGGTTAGTTAGTTAGTTATTCGTAAAAAAAAAAACTGTCTATCTGTTATATCTGGTATAACCATTTAACGTACACATTTATAGGTACTATTGAACAAAAATCTGATTACGTTTAACTTGTTTTAATTATCTGCACAAAATCAAACACATTTCAATAAAATGACACGCTCGCCGGCTTATAAATACATTCATTTATAAATGCTCTGTATAAAATAAATTTTGTTTATCCCACACTAATGCGAAATTTAATTCAAACAACACACAAAATGCTAATTCCGTATGCAATATAAACTACATAGACGTTTTTTTTAGTTGTTCTCAATTATTTATTCTTTATATTGTGCATTACAATCAGCGTGTCTATAATTAATGTGATTTTTTATAATCGCAATGTCGTTCTTTATTCCAAGATTGAATAACCCCCCTGCCGACCAAACCCTCAATTACCTGAATTATTTTTTCATTTTTAAATTAAAAAGATATCAGGAACTTACCCCTGGGTGCGGCCTACCCCGACGTCTTAGGGGCAGAATTTCGCATCCCCTTATAACCTTATTCGCCAAAATAGGCCCAACCCCCTCTAAATATAATGTCCCGTGAACACGCCTAACCATTGAATATCTCAAACGGAATTTGCAAAGTTAACCCTCGTTGATATTACGAGTTTTTTTGTATTTTTATTTCCTTTTCGCCAATAAAATTTATTCACCTTGATCTTGTTATTTTATTCTTGGGGTTGATATGTACATGGTTGAATTACATGTCAAAGTTTAGCTATGCTTAAATAATCGATATGTATGCGCGTTGGTACTGCAAATGTTGTTTATTATTTTGCTGTATTTATTTATTATATTATATACGCCCTATATGGGCTTTTACACATTTAGTTAGTTACAATAGTCACACAGGTGCAAAACATATCACAGTAGGTACATAGATAAAATAACGAACAAATACAGGAATGACATAGTGTACCATAAGTACCATTCCATGTAATTAGCTACATAGGCGAATATTCAAAACATACCTCACATTCACTGATACGTATACTCTAGACTAGTACTGTATCAAATTATAACTAGCCGTTGGAAATAATAGCTAAATGCCGTCAACACATAACTCTATTGAAAAAATATAGCATTAAGGCTGCTCTCTGACGGTCCGGTGAGGAATGAACATTTCACTCGCTACTGGAGACACTGCGCAGAAAAGTCCCACAATGGACTGCGTTGCAAACCGTTACCTTACTTTAGCAAACTTTACTTTTCTGTGCAGTGTCTGCAGTAACGAATGAAATGTTCATTCCTCACCGGACCGTCAGAGAGCAGCCTAACAGTCAATAAATTGAATATAATATCGAATTGTAAATATTTCCCAATGGAGTCAGCTGGGTACCTCTTTTTATCAGTATTGGCGCCAAAAATTATAATGTTACAGGATTATATATTCTCTCCTCAATTATTTGTTAAGAGTTATGAATTTATCATCTTCTTCGAACTCTCCTACCACATATACTTTTTTGTGTGTTAATTTAATTTTGATGACCTCAGCAATTTGATTTCGACTGATCTTGTACCAGGTTCGATTCCCATCGAATTAAAAAAAATACTATGCCTTAATCTTGGTAATGCCCAAATATTAGGAAATTTAATTGTGTAACATAGGAACTAAGATGTGAAAACTTAATAAACTCACAATTAATTCAGAATTCGCCAACGTTTCATTATATAAACGCATTAAGACCAACCCGACAAACCGATTTTTTAATTTTCCCGCATGCAGGATCAATCTTAGGATAAATTCTCCAATTCCCCGTATTTGTGCATAATTTAACGCACAATTTCACAATATCGACATTGTTGACAATACTCGATGTAATACCTACAACCACAAATTGATTTACGAGTATAAAATGTATCGAGAGCATCTCCTGTCCCGATCCTGTTTTCCTCTTCCTCTCCCCCTTCCTTATATGTATTTAACTAATGTTAGCACAATAAACTTTGTTGGCTAACCTTTTGTTAAACTTTCTTTGTGTATATATTTGTATTAAAAGATGTTTGTTTCTTACAAATAAATAAATAAAATCATCTTGATAAAAACACAATGTAACCCATCTTTAACAGTTTTAAAACCAGATTGGTATACAAAGTTATAATATTAATAAATGCAAAATATCTTAAACCCTACAGTATATAAAATTAGGATATAGCAATACTGATTAATAAACTTTATATAAAATCATAGTTTACAACCCCTGATACCCCAAAAATTGTACATACGAGTATACCGTAGTTTAAGAAAAAATTGTACCAGTCTGATGTTTCCCGTGATTGGCTGAAACCGGGTTGGGCCCAAAATAAAAATAATAAAGTTTCAAAATTATATGTATCTACATATCAAAATCTGTATTTTGTTTTAATTATTTCTGATTTGTGATCATTGATTAACTTTTGTTTGTTTGTTTGTTTCAGGTATGTTACCCATCACTGAATGCAGTAAATACTGCAATGCAGAGAATTTCAAATCAAACAGTGAGTTAAATTTTTTAACAGTACTTACTTACATCATAACTATGACAGTTGGAAATTCCCCATTCGCACCAGTTTTCGCAGAATTTAAAAGCACTAGAAATGTTTCTTCTTCAACGTAATTTTTTAGCACACAACTGTTATTGAGAATCGTACAGCTTAAAAAACCATAACAACCGATACAAACGTTTTGCAATGTGAAATACAAACAATAAAGCCAAATAAATGATTGATCGCTCTAAAATGGCGTATTCGGTTTCAGGCTCTATTGAAGTATTATATTCGTCAATAGCAAATAGAATGAAAAGCACAACACACAGTTTCAATGAAATTCGCCACTTAATTGTTTTCAAAAAACGTCAGATTTCCAACGTCATTAATCTAGTTTACAAACCGAAATGTGCCCAATCATCCGGTTTAATGGAATGATCAATGCACATGCACACATTGCGCTGTAAAAATCATCCATCTGATTATTGATTCAAATAGCTACTATTTTTGCTATTTTTTTGTAGGAGGTAGTATCTACGAAAGTATCTACTTGTAATACAGGGCTGCATTCCTGAGTTTCGTCGTCGGCTCATAAAGCTGAGTGATACGTAACTTAATCTTATCAATATTACTCAATAATATTATCTTTTTTTAGTACTCAATTTTAAACGCATTTTTTCCTCATAGCACCAACCAGTATCTATCAAACACATATACATACTCTCTTTATACTTAATTATTATACTTTTTTCTAGGTGTATTATATTACCATACTATGTCAATACTAGCTTTTTCTCTTCTATTTTTGTATAATGGCACTTAATGTGAACTAAACTTGTCAATTTGACTGTACTAAAACGGGATTTGTTCCTAGTTGGGCAGTCGAAGCTTTCTTAAGTGTTGATGTTAAATAATGTGTGTTTCAAATAAATAAATATTATTATTACTTTTAATGATTACACTGCCTGTCGATGTTTTAGTAGAAATTTTGAATTGAAAATCGAACTGATGAAATTGCTCGTGATGGGCAGATGCGAGCATGCATTTTATGTTGTTTGTTGCTTTGGGTTTTCGTTTTGGGCTTTGTAGTTTCCATCATCTGGTAGAAAGTGCGACACCGCTCAACGACCCAAAAACAACATTTTTGGCTATATGATTTCAGATTCTCACGGCGGCCGGTAGCAAAAAATATCTAAAAGGGAAACTTTTATCCATGCTGTTAAAACAGTGTTAAATTCGAAATCTAAATACTTAACCTACATATGTAGATTAAATGTCTACCTGAGAAGATAAAAATCATTTGATGAACACGAGTTGTGCATGGGACCTATTTTTTACTATGTAGGTAACATCTCTTCTTACGTTGAATTGCATTGAGACTGGGGCGAGATCCTTGATGGAAATTTACTCCTAGGATGAAATTTAACAAATTATAAACGTTTCTTAATTAGAAAAGCGTTACAAATACTTTGATCTCATTTGCATTTTTTAAATAATTATTTGTATCATTAACTCACTTTCTTTGTTGCAACTCATCCAGTTCAACACTCCTTGCTGCAAATTCAGAAACAATTAATTGATTTTCCTCAATCGGCACTCTACTAATTATGCTACCATTCTCCACTGTTCAAAATATCGAGTCTTATTAACTCAAGTCAGCCCCTTGATATATCTGGTGCAAGTCTAAATGATTGTTCTCAGGCCTTACGAAAATACACTAATAATAGAATATCATTTAGTATAACCTGCCAGGTAAGTATGTTTTTCTGTATCTGTCTGTACATAATTAGTTAAGAAATATTTGTACAGCGCCCTTGAGGTGATTTTTCACAAAAACGGCGCTATACAAGTCATCCAACTATTATTATTATTATTGAAGATAACCTTGTTCAGGCTTTGACTTGAATGTTCTCTCAAATGTGTATTTTTGTCCCATTTTTGTCATTGCTTCATTCGTGTACTATATGTTTGTATATATGGCTCTTGTTTATCTTATTTCACGTTGTGTATTTTGTGTAATAGAACAATGGTACGTTAATAACAAAAAATAAATGAAATTTACGGAGGTACAAATATGGTATTTCGTACCGACAACGTTTCTAAAAGTTATCACTATTAGTTAATGTCACTTTAAAATCTGGATGTTCCCACACTATAAGAAGTCAAAGAAATATGTATTTTGTCCAGATATGATCTTAAAATTGTATCATTGAATGTATACTTTCGCCATCGGTCGTTTTTTGTTCCTCTATCTTGAACAATTTTTAAAATGTGGCATTCGACCATTTGATTCAGATGCACCGAAATACAGCAATGTTATTACAACTGCCTTCGTACAATTACTTTTGTTACGCCCCGTAAAGTATTCATTCGTTTATGAATAATTTCACCATCGCCTTCTGCCAAATTTGGCCCACACAACAATTGGTTTATTTCGATATCTGTGTTGACTGGGTCTCTATTATTACTCCTAATGAGGCACCACGCGACGTGAGACCTCTGACACGTGCGTGAAATACGCCCCGCGGAGTTAGCGCCCGGTGCAACGCAGCGGGAATTATAAAACAATCATAATTATGTCATTTTATTATTATCATTTATTTCATTCAAACTCTTTATTATCCACACACGCGCGTGTAGGAAGGAACAAAGTGTTTTTTTTATTATTCAGCGTAAAGGTGTTTTTATTGGCCGATTCTGTTGAAAGCTGCGTTTTTATTATTTTTTTATGACGATAGGTTAGCCCATCTTATTACGTTTTCAGAACCAAACGATTACATATGATATCAATGTAATTACTATTTAAAAGGGATTTGCCAAATTACTTCGGTGAAATAAAATGTTATATGTTATGGGGAGGGGAATGGGATAAGGGAGAGGGAGTCGAGAATAGGTGAAAATATTCGTTCAATAGTTTATAGGTTCATTTTCATGTATACTACAGTTTTTCATTTCTTCAATCATTGAAGTACACCCCACAGTGAGAGCTGTCCTCATACAACCACCCTTCATCGGTTCATGTCCCTAGCCATTCTTCCCAGTTCCCCATCTTCTTGTACCCCATCTCCTTTACCTCCCCAATATCCGTATACTCACAACATACCCCGATTGGAGATGCCATAGTCCCGTTGGCTCCGAACTATTGGGAGCAGTTGGAACTTTTGTGCGGTATTCATATAAAAATTTAAAAAGAAAATTTTGTGTAAAACAATTTGACCATCATAGCAACCACAAAAAAACATTTTCGCAGGCGTACCACAAGGGTCCACACTAGCTCCTACTTTAAATATTACACATGTTACTGCAATGAAATTGATTTTTTCTTATGTAAAACATCGTGTTTATGCTGACTACACAGTATTAGGTATTTCACATGAAAATTTATTAACGTCTACTATTTTAACAAATAGACTTTGTCGCTCTTCAAAAGTGATCTCATAATGGAGGATTAATAATCAAAACAAAAACAAAAAAGCAGACTTATGCTCATGATCTCTTTGGGTCCTTTTGGTCATGGCCTTTGAAATATTTTAAGGTGTAAATTTTGTGTGTTCTATTTTCGTGCGTAAGTATTTATGTAAAGCACTATAGGACTGTTTAATTAGTTTCTTTATTTCGGGTTGGGCAACGTGTTCCCCAAAATTCAGCCATCACTGATCTTATTTTGGTTTTATGTGCAGTAGTTTGCTTCTTTAATTCATTATTTTCCATATCAGTGGCCCTTTACAGATATTGAACATTTGTTTTCTACTAGTGAACGATTTTATGCTATCGAATCGATTATTTTACTATTCCACCCTTCTTCATTTCCTATTTCATTCAATTTTTCTTTCACAAGTCTACCGCCACGTGACTTTAGTGAACATCACACGTGCCCCATTATTTTAGTTCAGCAATCAGCGCTGTTTGGACATCTAGCCCTTAGAAGGGCGCGTGCCCGGACTGCCAGGGCGCTCTGCTCTGTTATTACCACCCCTATGCACCCTATGCAGTCCAGATTTTAATGATTGCGTACTTTTTGATACTGTGGAATTAACATCACCGTGGAAGTGTCGTACAATGCTTTATGTTGGATTATTTGGCGTCAGGGATATTGGACAAAATTGAATGAAACACAAACAATTGAGACACGATGTAATGCAAACGAGTTCCCCACTAGGTGTGGTTATTAATTTAGCAAATAATTAAATATTTGCGAGGTCTAAATATTTACATGGAATCATGATTCTTTTGCCTAACCATTGTTCTGTTTTAACTTAATTGTTATGTAAAAGGAGTAGCGAAGGATAAACGGATGTAGATGGTTGGGCTAACTATTCTAAGTAACTACTAAAAGTAATTCCCTACTTCCTAAAGCCAGTGAAATGAAGCCATGTGTTATCCCTCAATATTTGTAAAATTTAATCCGTCCCTCCCATTTTGGTGCAAGGCGATGGGTCTAGTCCGGCTGGCGAGGTCTACGGATCTCTCTCAGTTTGTGGGCAGACGCATCCGCCGCCAAGACCTGGACAAATTTCACCCCATGAACCCGGGGACCCCTTCCAAATCACGTAGTGATCCACTTGGAGTGACCTATGGCAGTTGCCTTGGTTCTCCCATGAATGATTGATTCCCAGGGCGGCGGGGGCAGCGGTACCCATACCCGCCTCCCAAATTGAAACTGTTTTAAAGCGTTTTCAGGCAATATTTATATTTATCTCTAGCTATTATGAATTATCTTTCATTCTGCAACTCGTCTCCCACTTGTCTCCTTTCCCACTAAACTATTGTACACACATACAACATGTCTGCAATAACAGATGTTTAATATTTTATACAGCCCTTATAAAGCTTATAAACGAACAAAATTTGGCCGATACAAAGTGTTTGCTTATGACATTTGAATCGATTTCTGGGCAAACCTCTTACAACTCTGTCACCGAACTATGTTCCGTTTTAATTCAATAATAAAGTTAAACAGAATAATAAATATGTAATAAACAATAAATATTTAGGAATCATAATTGACGCAAACCTACGCTGGACTGACAACGTTGACTATATTACAAGCAACCAAAAAAATTATCTTTTTCTTAAAAAGTATTTTAAGGACCATGTATTTTGCTCTTTTTCAGTCCATAATCACGTACTGTCTTGTATAGACCCACTAGTAAAAGCACAAAATACAATAATTAAAATTATTCTTCAAGTACTATACTTATCAGATTCTGCTGAAATTTTCAAGCTTTTAGTCATTATGCCAATTAGACAACATTACCCTAAATTTGCATCTCTTCATTTTCTCCTACAATCCAAATAAATTATTTTAACAATATCTTCAGCAAACTGTACCCTTAATATCCAATTAAAATATATTACCCACGGACGAAGATCTTAAATACTATGCAACTAAACTATATAATCACTTGCCTACATCTTTGAAACAAACAAGAGAGAATACACAAACACATTTAATAAAACTTTACATCTCGATATGGATAAAAACAAAAGGAACAGATTTTTATAAAAATGTTTTTATTTTTTGTTTGGAAGTTTTAATTTACCATGTACTTTTGCTATTTTACTATTGTACAACCACGTCAATGGCACGGTTGTGTCGAAACCGGTAGCGAATTTATTAATCCAAAAATAGCAAAAGTACATGGTAAATTAAAACTTCGAAACTAAATGTCTAGAAATTGCTATATAGTAAATGCCGAAAAAATACAAGAAAATGTTTTTATTTATTAATCTTTAACTTAATGGTACAATCATTGCACCATATTACTATATCTTAACACCTCAGTACAGGTTCTCCTAGAGAGGCGGTCACGAAACATTATTATACTCGTATATTAATAATTTGTAGTACCCATTCGATACAATAAAACACTGTCTGCAAATAAATAGAAATGAATAAATAAATAAAAATAATATAAGCCACACACATAATGCACGCCAAATTAGTTCGTCACGCCCGCTGCCCTCCCAGTTAAGCCTAAATGTAACATTACTGTTTTTTTGGCAACTTGAGTCACACTCGCACATGGCGACTTGCAAAAATACACCGCAATTTGCTGTAATTAGTATAACTAAGCAACACACGTCACCTCGCATTCATTTTGATTAGGCGACAGACGAAATTACAGTCCCTTGGCTTGAAGCAATTTTAATTACAAATCTCTAAAAAGGGGAAGCCGTGGATAAAAATCTATTGAATTAATTCATTCCAATGACGGAACTGAAATGTTTGATTTCCGAAACTCTTCAATCTTTTAATGCGAAATATACATTCCATTAAAATCCACGTAAAATAACTTTTGTTCGAGCTCTTCTAAGATTGGTTTTATTTTACATTTTCTCGCAACGTTTTTTTTTCTCATTGATAATTGTTTTTCAGAAGGGTACCCTTTATAGTCGATGACAAAATATGGAAAAATAAAACAAAAGACCTTTTTAATATTTCTATTTTTGCAACTGTGGTGGAATTCCATTATAATGATTAAAAAAATTGAAGAATAACCGCCTTTTTTTAATGATTAAATAAAAGTTACTTTTTTAAACTCTATTCCACTTTTATTTTTGACCGTGAGCGGTTTCAGCTTGTGGCGGCTATCTTCAGACTGTTACGTTTAATTCTTAATCTGTGGGTTATATCGATAATGAGATTATTCTCACAAGTGTAAACTCATTATCGATCAGTATTCACCAACCTTTTATTATATAAATAACATAAAATCATCTTTACAATAAAAACGACTGTAACCCATCTTAATGATTTTTGAAACCAGATTGATATGTAAAGTAATATTATGAATAAGTTCAAAAGTAAGTAAGTAAAAATAAGTCCAGTTTTGTACAATCATGCTATAACAATACTGAAAAATATAATCTAAGTAAAATCATGGTTTGTTACCCCTGATACCCAAAATTGTATATGACCCATAATTTAAGGGGGAGAGGGACGTCGGAGAGTTATTATTTATTAATTCAAAATAATGATAGTATTTTTACGCAATACGATAAACATAATGTTAAAAATAAAAAAAAAAACAATGTTTTTTTTTGTAATGCGGATTACAAATTTTTGGTTACGTTTATTTACAAAAACGCAACGACAAATTATTAAACATACTTTTCTCTACTTTAAAAATCGTATTCGTATTTTAAATATTTTGTAAAATATACAATGGAACGGTCAGAAAAAATTAATATTTCTGATTGGATTTTGATAAATGCTAAGCCTATGTAAATTTATAAAATATTTAATAAAAAAAAAATCTATTTACAAACATTATGTTTATCGTATTCCGTAATAATACTATCATTTTTTTGAATTAATAAATAATAACTTTCCGTCGTCCCTCTCCCCGTTAAGAATTAAATGTACCGGTCTGAAGTTTAGCTGTCACAGACTGTTGCTGGTCACGGTCAAAAATAAAAGTGGAATAGAGTTTAAAAAACTGTCTTTTATTTATTCATTAAAACAAAAGGCGGTTATTCTTTAAATGTTGGAAGTCCTTCGAAGTGTGCGCGCCATTCAAGGCTATTCATTCAATCAGTGAATCAGCAACTTGCTCTGTTGTCCGGTAACTACTGATATGATGATTCGACCATCTTTCAGTATCGTAAAAAAAATTGTGCGGATTCTAATCTAATCTTATTTGAAGTCACGCTGTCTGTTATTGTAACTCTATTACAATGTACGCCAGGGATAGCCAGTGCATTTATCGCAATCTACTGTTCAATCGCAAAGGTATTTTTGGTCGATCGCTTCTCTTCTATTTTTTGCTAGAGAACTACATAATTATATTATTGTAATGATTTTTTTGTATTGTTTTTTTGTTTGTTTATATTTATAAAATATCTGTTTTCAAAATATATATACCTATTCGATTTGTAATTGGGTTTTTATTGTTATCTCATGTTATAATTACATAATTTTTTTATCAACTAGTCGCTCCTAGAAGCGGCCACCCCTGATATACAAGCACTTGAATGAATGTTTTATTACTAAATTTACTGATTTCTAAATTTAGGCATTCCCTGTAGATATGTGGGTAGAAATATCTCGTGTTTAACGCGATACATTTTTATATGCAATGAATGATGTTTTATGGGGGTGTCTAGCAATCATTATCGGCAATTACGTCCATACACGTCGGACACAATATGTCCAGCTCTCACCGTAATAAGCCGTGATGGAGATGTATGCGATGCTTATGACAACCATGGAGTTATGGCTTCCCTAGATGGGTTCCGATAATATATGACATCAATTTTGACGGCCCACTCTGCTCTCCTTAATGAAAGATTTATTATCAATTATTGTGTCGTTGGCAAGGTTTTTTATGTTTAATAAAACGATTATTTTATGTGTTTCTAAACAAGATCATTTAAAGTAAAAGTTTCTGTAGTAATTATTGCAATTGATCATGTTTTTTTTGTCTTAATATTTGTATTGGATAATTATTTTATTTTAGAAACAAACAGTTCGTGCATAAAATGAGAGGCGTTCAATTTAAAGGTTTCAGAAAATTATTACTACGATCGATACAATTACATGTGTCCATGGAATATCTAGTGAGTGATTAATAATTACACATTTGGTTTAGGGTCTCTGTATGCAGTATGATATAATGTATTTGAATTTAAAAATAAATTATTTTTATTAAGTGCAGCGACCAATACTATCTAGACATGGGCAGATTCATTCGCATTTGTGAATTGATTCAGGCTGATTCACCCAGTCTTGTGAATTTATTAATTTAATTCATTCCCTTATTTTATTAGATAAAAATTAATAATAATAAAAATAATAAAAACGGGGGATATTTTCGCGATTTATGCTAATGTTGGAAATAACATTATTTAAAAATAAAATTAACACGAAAATAACAATCTTACTCAACTAAGTAATAAATAATACGCAAAGTGTTTATACCCCTCAATGGAGTAAATAATGATTTCACTTTTAAAAACAATATTACGAATCGAACATAAAACCGACTGAAAGTGAGTGACACTCAATCACACAAAATAAAGGACGAAATCACTTTAACGTTTTACGCTATTATCATGACACCCTACCATCGACCAAGTATAATATCTATGCACCCTACCGACTATTGAAACTGACGGCTTTGATATGGCTTTGGCGAGATTGAATTTAGTAATTTAAATAATAAGTCATTCATAAATGAATTAAATAATATACTTTGTATTCACCACTTTATTGATACACATATATTTACATCTTTCGAAAGCGATGCTTTCTTCATCGGGAGTATACAGAATACTAAAAACAATAATGTCAAGTATACACAAATGATAAAAATTAGAATACAATACTGTAAGAATAGACATATTATAAACATAAACAAAAATTGAAGTAGGCAAGCAATCGATCAAAATGTTAATAAAAAATTATTATAAAACATTGGGTAACAAATTTATATTATTAATTAAAAAAAAATATGTACATATATATTTATTTTTTTAATATGAACATAAATTCAAGAGAGCTATTTAATTATTTTTTTTTGATTATTTATTAAATTTAATTCACTATTAACGCTTTTTCTGAATTTAAAAATTTCAAATAAAAACTTGTGTTAATACAGTTGTGAATGCAAAGTTTATGATTTAATTAATTTATTAATAATGGCGCCACAAAGTGAAAGTCAATCGTTTGAAGAAATTATAATAATTTGACCTACAGTTTGTCTACTGCGAACACAATACGTAGGTAGTCATCTGAAGGTGTTCATCAACTCTAAAATACAATTCTTTAAATCAATCTGCATGGTTGGATTGCGGGCTTACTCAAGGGAAGAACGATCCAGGCTGTTCTTCCTCTCCGCACCATATCAATGCAGGTGTGCCCCAAGGATCTGTGCTGTCACCGACGCTATTTTTTGTGGCATGTCAACGATCTCGTTGAATGTGCACCATTCCACTGCTTCGCTGATAACATCACCGTTCGTGATGGTTATCTTTTTAACAAGAAAAACCTTTTTAACAAGAAAAGCCTCTCCCACTTTCGGCGCCCGAACAGCTCGGGAAGTTTTGAGACAACCACATCGAGGTGCCTGGGGTTGGACCAACCTGGTCAGCCTTAACGTCTCAAATACCCAAGCTTGTCTGATTTTGGCATAGAGGGAGATCAATGACTGCCTGGTGCAATTCGATGGTAGCAATAAAAAATCCATAAAAGTGCTTGGAATAGGTATTTCAGACCAGCTCAAGTATAGGGGCTCCATCGAAGCCCGAGTAAATCTGGCTTTCAAAAAACTGGGCATCTTGTTTATGGCTAGCAGATTCTTCAAAAGTGACCAGCTGCTAACCTTACCCAAACCTCAAGTACGTCCAACGATTGAATTTGGGAGCCACGTACACACAAATTACAAAAATAAATAAAAATTAAAATAAATTACGGGAAAGTAGTAAAAATTTCTAAATATTTCTTTGTCTGTGGATTTGACAAGCGTGAATAGGCATAAAATGGAACCCAGCAAACTTCATGTCGAAAAAGCCGCGTACTGTCATTCTTTAATAAAAATAAAATGAAGAAAACGATGTAAAATTTAAAAAAAAAATACAAACGAACGAACAGATATGGACCACTTTTGGTGTAAAATAATACTGTTTTTGTTGAAAAACACATTTTCCCAAAAATAACGCTAATTTCACCAAAATAACGCGAATATTACCGAAAAATAAAACAACTTTTTCAAAAAAATAACTCAAAATTTTCAGGTCCCTACTAATAATTCACTTTTAACCAACACTAGCCAACACTCCACTGTCATATTTGACAATTTAGGGGGTAAAAAGCCTTAAAAAGATAAAATAAAAATATGCTCGTATATGTACATATGTTTACATGTTTTTTTTTATTTTTTATGTGTTACCACACAATAGTCCCAACTGCTCCCAACCGTGAGACTATGGCATCACCATTGGGTGGGAAAGTACCTGTCAATTCAGATCTGGTCGCCAAACACAGCTAGAGCCATTTCAAGGAATGTTTCGATTATGATTGGTGGGCTTTCACCAAGGCGATACTGACATTACCTACCACTCTGGAACATGCCGTAAATATACCACATATTATTTTAAATGAACAAATTGTGAAATAACACAATTTAATCAAATTATATTTACTTGCGCACGCCGGGATTCGAACCCGCTACCTCCGGATTCGTAGCCAAGGATCGTAACAACTCAACCACGGAGACCGTATAATTATTTCTGCAATGCAACTGCACACTGTGCATGTTACGCGATGCAGCTCAATGCGTTGAATATCAGCGGCGGCGCGCTATGCAAATTACATACTTTAGGGTAGATTACGTTTTAGATATGCATTTTTTCTGTAATATGCTATCAAAATTAAGTTTGTCTGATCTTTATACTTCCCGTTTCCGCATAAATTATTATCTCTTTCGGTTTGTACTCGCCTTCTACATGGTTTTTAAGCACCCTCTGATTTCTTTACCGGTACAATTTATTTTTTTCTGAAATTAATTTAAATGTCCATAATGACAATACTAAGACATTGCGCATTTTTGTGAAGGGTTCTTTACATTGAAAAATATAATGGCTTTAAAAATATACATTCATATAGATCAGCAAACGCCAAATCTTAATATATAACTTTGATTATATATAATTGTACGTAGAATTTATAAATCGTTATTTAAAGATACTCCCGGTATCGCCCTGCTGAAAGTCCAACATTCAGAACTGAAACGTTGCTTGAAATGGCCTTTAGCCGTGTTTGGTGACCAGATCTGAATAGACAGGTATTTTTCCCCACCTTCCTCGTCCCCTTCTCCTTCTCCTCCCCAATAGCTTCAGCCTCACAACATTCCCTAATTGTGAATGCCATAGTCTCACTGGCTCCAGACGGTTGGGAGCAGTTGGGACTCTTGGTCGGTATTCATTTAAAAATGGAAAAAAAATTTAAAAACGTCCCATCAAAACACTTTGGTATGTTACTACCATTGCACTTGGAACATCTGACGTCTCGTGCGCATTCTGTTTTGTATTAGTATGGACATTTTTATTTTTCACTTTTGTTTTGTAATTTAAATATGTTTTTTTTTTAGTTTTGGCGAAATTTAAACTTTATTTGGGTGACTTTAAGCTCTATAATTGATGTTCAATATATAAAAAAATATATTATTAGTGAGATAAATTAGAGTATTCAAGAGCAAACCAAGTACCAATACTGGTATTATGATAATATTAATGCTCAATACTATTATTATTCTTTGAGTTAAAGTTTCTGAAAAGGTACATAATTTTATTAAATATGTTTAGTTATGATTTACTATGAATAGAATATACAATCATGTACGGTAAAGCTCAACCTTGTTTTGAAATTTTACATTCTGACCTCAAAACTGATCAAAACCGACCGGCCATAGATTTGGAGCGTTTTGGCGGGCTTTGAAAAATTGAAACTTTGAAAATTATTTTAAACATTAAAAAAAAACAAATGTATTGGTATTTGAGTTTGAACGTCATTATTGATAAAAATAAATTGGACTGGAATTCCTTATTACAGTATTTTTAACATAGTACTTATTTAATTTTTCTATTTTGGAAACTGACAATTCGTATTGGAATTCCATTATAATGATTTATTAAAACAATTTAAAAAATAAGTATTTATTTATTTATACATACACAGTACATATTATTTCAAATGATAAGGTTGGTATATTAAAATGTACACTGTTAAAATACCTATTACGCATGTCCATGCAATATCTTATTATTTTTTTCTGGGGTGAGAACTAATGAATGTATGTCAAATCAAATAAATGGCATTATTAGAAATTTATATACCAAAACAGTATTAAACCAATACATTATAAAAGCAATAACAATTAGCAACAAATACGAGTATAGTTCACATATATTTATTTTATTTCTATAATGAACCGCCACAAAATATTAGCTGTATACAATAGTATAAAAAAAATTACATGATTTTATTATTTAAGAAAAATTCCCTCACCAAACACCTCCTTGTTTCTTTTGATGGGAAACAGCTATCAGTGGCGTGCAGCCCATACAGGTTGAAAAGATAAGCCTGCCCTGAGAAAATCGAACCATAAAAATAAATTAAAAGATAACCACAACAAAATAGCACACTTTTCTGATAAAATTTATTTTTGGTAAGGAACTCCAACACTATCAGAGGGAGATGATAGTAAAATTACCATTTTCATATATTCAACGCACACTTCATTCCCGAACTTGAAACACGCCGCACAGTCTACCTTTGGTCATAAAGCAATGCACGCCACTGAAGGCTATATATTGTGTTTCCTTTACCTCACTCTATTATTCGTGTATATTTTATATCTACTAAAAATACTAAAACACTAGTTGATGCCTATTGTAGTCCTACAATTGGTTTGTATTGCGAAGTCAACCGCGACTGACTACATTATAGGGAGGTACCCACCCGATTTGACCTACTCTGAGCCTTACTCTCTTCAAAATTCGATACGCTTAGGGTGTTTTTTGGCAAGCCAACGGAACCGCGGCTATCTCGGTTAGTACGAATTCAGACTCGCTCAGCCAAAATGAGCCTTGCGGTGTTTGAAAGTCGACGGCGATTCGGTTGACTTTCGCGAGATACGACCGGCGGAATCGAAGTGACATTCATTTTTGAGCGAAAACGAACCTTAAGGTCTTTCGAATCAAGGGGGCGCGTGATCGTTTTTTCCCAGGCCGACGAAGTCTGAAAAATTAGAGAAATACTATACGTTCTCATATTATTTTTTATTTATTTAGTTTCAATACATATTTTTTTCATTTAGTTATTAAAATTTTACAAACCTAATAACACAATATGTGATGTTTTTCTTAGTCCTCCTTACTAGGGGTTCTTGTGCTGAGGCGGATTGGGTTTTATTTAAAAACTGATGGTTTTTAAGCTCCTACGAAGTTCTTCTCGAGATGCTGGATAACTTCTTTTCTTTGATTTTTTTAAGCCAGGTTTTGATTTGATTTTTGAAATCATTTCCCTTTTCAGTTTTTTTATGGCTGGTGGAAGTTAATTATATAGCTTACTGGAGAGATATTTATAATTTCTTTGTCCAAAAGCAGTATTAAATTTAGGAATATTCATAATGTCATTATTGTTCGCTCTTGTGTGGTGAAAATTAAGTTTCTTCGTTTTTTTTTAAACTTTTGAAATGAAAATTTATATATGTACAATATGTATTTATGTGTATACATAATTATCTTCATCAGGATATGGGATATTGTTAGGGCACCGTTTAGATAATGTACACCTCTATACATGGAAATATTTGAATTATTATTGAACATTTTTATGAAGCGCCGTTTATTTACTAAATAACCTTCAGCGTTTAAACTTTGTCGTTAGAGTTACTTAGAGCTATTATTGTGATTATTTTTTAAATGCCCTTCTCATTTTTTTTACTAGAGCGTTACCGTTACCAACGACAAAAAAACTTTAGGAAAAGTCACAAACCTTTATTTTAAAACCCCAAAACTTATCGATATGTGTAAATATGAATAATTTTTTACAATATATCGTTGAAAGGTGTCTAAACCGTCTAGGTAAATCATTATTTACTCAGTGCAGTTCGATTATTTCAAATTCTCTAAAAATGACAATATCTCCAGCTCCTGATATATATTCATAATAATTTATAGAAATCTAAAATTAAATATTCGGTTACCTACATATGATTTTAGTTATTTATCGTTTAAAATGATTAAAAAAATAAAGAGGCTGATGGGTATGTATTAAGAGTTATAAGAAAAAAATATAAGCCTCGTCGCTCGATGCTAGTGCTCGGTCTGGTGGCTTGGAAAGGGACTAAATTACATATTTGATAAATTGTGAGATGTTTTCTTTAATATCTTATTTTTAGACTTCTTTTTTTTATAGGCTTGACATGGCACAAATTTTATCATTAATTTTTATTTATTTATGCTTTAATGGGGACATTTAACCCTTTGAACTCCAGACTTTTTTCTGTATGACATACCAGCAACTCCAGGGTATATTTTTGTAAATTAACAATATAATGGTAGGTTTTAGAAATAAATTATTTTTAAAAAATGGGATAAGGTTTCATGCAATTGTTTTATTCATACTATTAGATAAAAAAAAATTATATGAAGCGGCAACTTGGTGATGTGACATTATAATTTAAAAAAATAAAACAATAACTTTCTTAACATCACTTTTATTTATACTTTTGCCGACCGGGTTTCGCTACTACCGTAGCTTCTTCAGGGCAGTATACTAAACTATGAACTAAGATGCACATGTGTTATAGATTGATACAAACAGGCGAGTGAAGGGCCAAGGGTAGGAGATCAGCAGGTACCTGCTGACCGGGAAGGGTGTGTACTTTGTTTATTGGGAATAATTTAAGGATTGGACTTTTATTTAAATTTATTTGATTATTTATGAGTCTACTATTAGTGTTTTTGACTTTCCTTATTTCTAATGCCTCTAAGTTATCTAGTCGAATGCCGGTTCCATTTTTATGTAGTAAACTGCCTGTATTTTTATTGAATGTGTGGTCTGTTTCTAAGAGATGGTTACCAAATTCGGAGAACCAATAAATATTAGATAAATGTTCAAATTAGTTTATTTAGTGAAAAACAAGACAATTGTACATTATTTTTTAATTTTATAATTTTTTAAAGTATGGTATCTAAGGAAGCAATCCCCTAAATGCATCCTAGGTTTTCCAGGACAGGTGTCACAAAATTCATGTTTCATGCCTTTTCCCCGTTTTGCCCCTACATGAGCAGACCACGCGGTCCTTCTTTTTTCCCTTCCGTAAAACATGTAGTTTGCCATCCAGTCGAACTTAGTCCGAGTTTTTCCAATATTTTAGGGCGTATAAAAAAAACTCGCGTTTTCTTAACAATGTACAAGGATGCCTAATACATTTTTGTTAAGAAAAACACGTCTAAACGATAGCGCGGTTGTTGCGAAACTAATAAAACATGTTTATACCTGTCGCCGCGTGTCCTGGAATGTTTTTTTATGTGAACAATACATACATAAACAATGGCGACATATAGTCGCCTCCGGAGTTACTAAAATAATTACCTTGGCGACCTACTGTCGCCTCCGTAGTAATAAGGGTTAAATATTTATATCAAATTAAAGCGCATAGTCATATGCAGATCACCTAATATTTATTGTATGTATTTTCGATTTCTATAATTTATTAAAAATATATTTCACGGAATATTTTCTTGAATGTACGAAAAAAAATACAATTCGGCCAACGCGCGCCGCTGGAGGCACCAGTGTCTCGTGTTTCCATCTCAATGTATGGGAAATGTCAGGAGCTGGAGGTAATGTCATATTTCGATCGTATTCGATTATTCTGAGCAGTCGATATTCTATAAAGAGATATTTTCTAGAGCCTCGAAGCGGCTCACGACGCGTGTAGGTACGCCACACAGTCAAGCTGTCACTTAAATGAGTTATAGTCCCTTATTCCCAAATATCCGTATAGGTCGACATACCGCTGATCGCCAGTTGCCGCTAACTATATAATTCCATATGTGTGACCTTTTTAAATTTTGGGGATGAATGAAATTTTAAAATATTGTATAATTATATAGTATCATCATAGCAAAAATATTCGTTAGGTAGATCACCTATTGATCTGGAGAAGAGAACAAGTAAGCGTCACATGTGAAAATTTTTGCTCTTTTTTTCTGCTGGGGATTCATTTTCATTTCGAATGCGCCCATTCTCGACCCGAAAAAGGATAGCTGGCTTCTTCGTGTTATCGTTGTAGTCGATTTTATATTATTCAATTTATTCATTCACAGTAATATTTTCAATAATAATATATATTTCCCTCAATTTATTTAAATGATGTATTTTAATTCTTATTTATGTAATTATTTTATGTTTTAAATATTTTTTGTACCTTTAATTCTTATAATCCTTGGTTTTGACTGCGGGGGGGGGGGGTAAATTACAAAAAATATAAGAAGAGTCAAACTAAATATAATAATTTACTTATATATAATTACTATTTGCTGTTCTATTTATATTGACGGCACGCCCTTTTCCTCCTTTTTTGGTTTCTTCCCCTTTCGTGTTCCGGCATTTCTATGTATTATTTGCTCTGTATTTTTTATTTTTTTATTTTATTTTATTTTAGTACATAAAACAGGCAATATGCCCAAAACTTACATATATTAATGTTTACACAGCAATAATAAGTACAATAAACAACAACAAACATTATCTTGCAAAAATGATAATAAGAATGAAAAAGAAGTGAAAGGTCGATAACATATTATAAAGTAGATGTATAAACTAACTCATTATTGTCACCTGGGCTGATGGTACACTGTTTTGATATTTAATAAATGTCATCATCACATTACCAGTTTGATATTAATCGTAATTTTTTATTATTATTTAATGGTGTCATTAAAAATGTCTATTTCATTATTAGAACAGTGTATAGTATTGTAATTTCTTAATATCCGCGGTAAAGGAGAGAAATATCCCGTATTTGTATGATAGGCTTTAATATAAAAATGTCTTTTATCCTCCTTGTTGGTGTATTAATGTTGATTTGTGATAAAATGTTTGTTGTATCAATTGATGCATGCATAATTTTGTACAAAAGGAATACATCAGAAAGTTTACATCATTAGTATAATTACTAGTTATAATTTTTAATATTGTACATTGTATTGTACTACTAAACTTTTTTATGAATTGTATTCTTTTATACTCCTATTTTGCATCAGAAGTTTGCGGATCACTGGTCTGGGTAATAAATAATTTCTTTCACAGCCACTATTAGCTATATTTTTCGGTATAATAGAAGTGGGCGTCACACACAAATTGAATTTAACTATAATTTCATCAACATTAATGATATGTTAACTACGTAATACGCTCCCTCTGAACGGACCGCTGATAAATTGAATAACGTTACATTTATTGTAATGACCGCTTGGAAGGTACGCCCCAAAGGGTTAAAAGTGATCTACTTTATGAGGTTGGGACTATTGTGTTATTTTATTACAAAACGGACTTGTGTTTTGCATGCTGGTATTTTAACGATTTTAATATTGGGTATTTTATTTTACGTTTTGTACCCGCCGTCGCTTACTTTTCATAATAAATAAATCATTAAAAAGATCATTTTTTTTATTCTTCATTATAAATAAATTCTCGCTAAACTACTAAAGCAGTTTGTCAACAGGGTAATTTAACAATTTTATCACTATGACGTATACATTGTTACGTAACGAATGGGAGATTCTAGTCGTTGAAGGAATAATACTTTTTGCTACTGGTTTATTTCTAGCCACTCGATTGCAAAACGATACGCTTCAACATTCAACGCTTCACATGACCATTATCAGCCAATCCGGTAAGTTTCCGCCGGCCATCATTGTTTTTCAACCAACGAGACAAGCGCACGGACATAATTTCCGGCCGCATGGGTCGGCGTTGACTCGCGAAGCGAGCAGCCGCCATTCATTCCGATTCCAGACACAGAACTAACTGCGTGTGTGCCTTGAGCACGTAGCCACTTACTATTGCTTCATTTAATCTAGAGTTGTCAAGCACGTTCTGGTGCCTTGGCCACCAAACGCATGCCATTGGATTTCCTAATCCAGACGTGGAATTACCTCTGTTTCCCTATAATTGTTAAAATCAGTGTGGGAATTTATAATCTACCTGTGAACCGTGGACGCTGGTCGCATGGACTCTGGCCTGCCGTTGACGTCGCCTGATTTACAGCTACACATGTAAGCCGCTACTAAAACTTCCCTTCTTATTATGTGCTGAATATTTTTGCCTTTTCCAATAACATGTCCGGTTGGAGAACCTTGAGAGAGAGAGATTGTCAAGAACATAGGTACCACCCTTTGTGGTGAAACCCGTATATAACTTACCTGTCCATGTTTTGTTATAAATAAATCCTGAGTTGAAAGCACACATTCTCTTCAATTAAGTAGTTAGATACCCACTCCGATTCTAAGGCTGCGGCCGACCCATTAACTTTGAGATGAGAAACGCTATGTTTTACCAGCTGAGCTATGCCGCATTGGAGTCAGGGTCCAGTCCTGAATCTAGTCTCAGGGTGAGTTTGCTCTGCCTTATTTTCACCAACCCTCTTCTCCCCCATTTCCTCACATTCCTCACACTGACGCCACAATCCTAACTCTGATGACCAATGTGGATGTCGTCGAGACTCTCTTTTCCCTCTGTTCCACCCCATCCTAACAACATATATAACTATAAATTAAAATACAATATATAGAAAATATTGATAGATGAATAATTATACTTAAAAGAATATTAAATACGATTAAATAGAAAAATGATTTTTTTGTGATTAAAAAACCTTTGTAACTTTTTATCACTTATTTATTTTCGACCGGACCGGTTTCACCCTATCACGGGCATCGTCAGACTGGCACAATTAAAACTAAATCTATGATATATATAGCATCGATGTCAGGAGTGAGTTCCCCTGCTTTCTAATTGTAGATTTGATGATAATACTCAAATAAAGCAGTTACAATGCAAAGATATAACGTGAGCATACTTAACATAATATTACACATGATTAAACAGTATCAGAGGAGTCTAAATAGGTCGGATGATAATTCACAAAGTTAAATGTATCCTGTAAACAAATAATACCAACACGAATTTTAAAATCAAATGTTTAGGCATAAAGCGATTTCGCTTAATACTAATATATTTATTTATTTAATATCAACGGTATGAATATACCATAAACAATAACTACATGTCACAGTTAACTACAATCATAAGAATATAGTACAAATAATTTAAAACTATTAAATGTGGCATTAGGTCGTACAATGACATCAGAGTATATAAATAATTAAATTTCGTTAAGGATATAAAAGTAAAAGTTATGCGTACATATAAAACATATATTAAAATTAAGTTTTGTTAATATTGGTTGAAAAGATTGAAACGTGCTAAAACGCGTTGCTAAAAATGCAACGTACCCCTACTCAGGATTCATGGCTGAAATTGATGTATGAAGCACGGGAAGAGGAATGTATTTCCCGATACAGAAATAAAACCCTGGTATTGATAAAACATGAGGTTTATTGGTAAACTAATTCTAACATTGTCGTTACTGTAAAAGAGTAGAGAGGAGGATTTAAACTACAACGAAATGTAATAAAATATTTAGGATGGCTCTTGTGGACGGCATCTCGTCTTCTGCACCAGGGAGGGCCACGCTTGTCCCGATGATTGTCGATTCCTCCATACACCATCCGCGAGATCTGGGACATTTCACGGCAGCGCCATCCACCCCAGCAAACTTCATCCGTGGAATCCAATAAACAATACGAGAAGATACAAACGTCGTTATTGCCCGGTCATCATTGGCATGGTTTTATTTAAAATCCAGCACTCCTGCACGCGCAGATGGATTTTTGTCCCTCCAAGTCACCATCCATAATTATATTACCATCCTACCCACTTCGGGTAAATGGTGTTGAAACGCTCGTTGGCGCAGATGTATATCACAGCACAATTTAAACATTTAACTCCCTTTCCAAAAAACTACCGGTTCTGTCCGCCGTGTCAAGTCACGTCTAGCGCCATCTTGTCTTCACTGCTCTCTCTTCCGTCGGATGTCTCCCATAGACATTTCCTCAAATCTAGTCGTAGACAATAGAACTGATGCCTTTATAAGCGGGGTCAGTATTTACGCTACAAGATATAATGGTATTTGTACTTACCTTCCGTGCAGTTAAATAGAACCGCTACACCTGCGTATCTATTACTAACTTCATGTAATCTAGGTACAAGCGGGTGTTTGTAATGCTCAGTCCTGGTGTTGTTACATTTAAACAGGATTTTGGGACGAGTTGCTCTCGTAGGTATATGAAATTGAATGAAGTTAATTAAATCAGGGCTGTCTGTAATACCATTTACAATTTTGAACATAAATATCAAGTCCGAAATAATTCTTCAATCTGAGAGATTTTATAAATTTAGTTCTTTCATCAAAGTAATTATAGTTAATGCTTTCAATGATAATACCGAGTTTATAATTAATGTGTCTTAGGAATTTATATTATATACTCGCTATACATATCGATCAATATCAATAATACAAATTCTAGATCCATTAACCACATTTTCACCATTTCTAGTCTAAAGTTTATTTAATTAATAATTCATTATATGATAATGTTTATAGAGCGGTTTTAGTGAAAAATTCATTAAAGGGTGCGATCTTAGGTTTATGTTATTACTCTATATTAATTCTTCACCACGAACCAGTAAGTTTATTTTTTTATTTTCATCTGCCAGCGCAAATAGGTTCTACAGACGCAGTAGGCGCCCTCGTGGCTGCCAGCTGCGTTTTATAGTCGCTCCTGATTTACCTTGGAAGTATTGGGAAGTTATTAATTTTCCCGGTGTAAAAATAGCATAAAATAACCGCAGTAATTTTTGGGTTCTTTTTATAAAAATTACATAATTTTAGTGCTGTCGTTTCGAGCTTAAATCAAGTTTATAATAAAAACCCAAATATTTCAAATATTTTGAGTTGAAATCTGCTTCGTTCTGCCGAATTAACGCAACGGACATCGGTCACATCTGGCGGTCGGTCGAAGGCCCTTAGCACATGTACTAGTAAAGTGCCAAAAGTTAGTCGGGTTATTCGGGCTACGGTGGTTGTAAAAAATATTGTATACAACCGGGAAGTGGGCTGCTGGGACCCCAACAAGGACACCGCCAGCTGGGGCGAGAACGAGCCTTTACCTTCGTCATTGAGATAGTGGCCAAGTTCCTCAACAAGCACGACTTTGACCTGATCTGCCGGATGCATCAGGTGGCTGACAAGCGCCTGGCGTACGTGCAGACCAACACCAACCGTCCCGTCACGCCGCCCAGGGGCGTCACCAAGACAAAGAAGATTTTGAGGGCCCTCTGGATCAATCCCACCGGCCACCATCCTCCCCTGCCGCTCCACCCTTTCAAGAGTTTTCTGTGTTATTTAGCCTAAAAATATGGATAATAATTCTTTGTCTTAGCTTAAATACACTCTTGAATATAATGGAAACAATCACTCTATCATTTGTATTAGCGTCTTGCAATATATAGTAAAGAATAAATACAGTTAGCTTCTTTTTTTCCAATTTAACATTAAATTTAGTTTTGATAATTTAACTGCATCTCTTTATATGATCTATAAATAATGTGTAATGATAGCCTGTCCAAAAAGAGAAAATAAATGTAAAACAACAAAAAAAATTATATTAATGATAAATTCGTAGAATAGACGTAATATAAGAATAGGAAGTAATATTTGTACAGCGCCCCTGAGGTGATTTCTCACAAAGCGGCGCTATAGAAATGGTCCAATTATTATTATTATTATTACACTCTTGACAAAATAAAATTGAGCAGATGAAATGTATCCGCAAGTTTTCTGATTTCTTATTTTCAGAAAGTCACAATTTTTTTTATTTTGTATGATTTTTTATCGGAACGTCAATAAAATGATTACCATGTACCTACCTGCATAATGTAAGTTTTTTTAAGGTGAACGTTTTTGAGAGATTGAATTGTTTAAGTCGTCGCCCACAATGCAAACGGGCATATCTCATATTAAGAAACTTTCCAGGAGAGCCAAAAAACGTTTTTTTTACGGATTTTTGGAGTTTTAATTACGCTTTTTTTCCCCCATTAGCCAAACATGTAATAAAATGTATAAGAATCCGGCAAAAAACTTCTTTTTTTTCTCTTCTGGAAAATTCTTAAACGTGATATCGGTACGCCTGTTTGTGTTGTGGGCGACGAAATAAGTCGTACATAGATGTTGATTTCAATCGAAAATTCAAAGGTTCATAGCTAGTGATTAAAACGACCTATTTTTTTTTAATAATTTTCATCCTTTTTTTTAAATGAACACCAAGTAATTTTCGTAGATGGGCAGATGCTTAATTAATTTGGTGTCTGTCATTATTAATTTCTTTAATATAATTAGTGCCAGAACATTCCAAAACTGCCGAATAACACTAAAATGCTTAAATCATCGTTATGTGCCAGTCGTTGACATTTAGTTTATAGTCTTGTCATATTATTAATTTTCCTTGAACTTTAAATGCACAGTAGGAAATTATAATTTAAAGTTCAATTGCTAGAGGTATAAAAAAATGTCGTTAAAGCCTGCAATACACGTGGCAGTTAATAAAATTATGCAAATAATATAGGCAGGTGTAAATTAAACTAGTATTTCTGACAACGTCATTATTATACTGTGTTGATATCATTGTATGAAAGTACCGATATTCTCTATTTCTTGTAACTTTACAATTATGATCTATTATTCAATTACGATTATTTCAAAAAATTTTACTCATAAATAAGGTGAATTTATTTTTATCAGTCGGAAACGAACATTCAAAATACAACGAGATATTTTATTTGTATGTTTAAGTTTGGTTTATGATTGTTGGAAAGGTTTTTTGGATGAGAAACAAATCTGGAGAGATTCTCCATTATACTAAGGACGACATCTTGGAAACATCGGGGCCATTGAAGAGATAAACCGATAGAAGTGTCCCGTGGGCGTGTCCGTGTGCGTGTCCGTGTGCCCAAAGAAATCTATGGTTTGTCATTATTTCTGGTGAAATTGATCAAACTTTTTGTCACACATCGAAATTCTTTCTTATGCAGACAATGAATTTAATTAACCTGTCTGGGGCCCAGGAGTCGAAAGGTATTATGTGCATTGTGACACCAGTTTTCTTTAAAATCGATATAGATTCTAGGGATTGTTTGTAAAGTGCTCGTAGTAGTCTTCGCTGTTTAGATTTTAGATATAATCACCCAAAAATATTTCCTATTGTAGTCTATTATCGAATCGAAACGTTGCTTGAAACAGCTTTAGCCGTATTTGGTGACATCTGAATAGTCGGGCACTTCCTCACCTTCCTTCTTCCCTATATCCTTCCCCTCCTCAATACCTCCAGCCTCACAACATACCCCAATTGGGGATGCCATAGTCTCACTGGCTTCAGAAGGTTCGGAGCAATTGGGACTCTTCTTATTTGTGGTGAAACGGACGCCGGTTTATCGGCCTGTTCTATGTTTAAAGTTATTTTACGAATTATTATTCAAGAGTTTATTGCGATGTAGTGAAATCGCCTCCAAGTCTCAAGACTTTAAAGATAATTTAAGACGTAACGTGCATATAACATTAAAAAGGGCGTAGAAGATACTATCTACGAGATTGTGTCGAATCCAATATTTTTCGCCTGTCTTTCACATTCACTTTTCAGGTACTTAGATATCTACCTTCGAAAAGCTATTCGCCTGTCGTAAAATCCTGACCTTTGAATTATCACGCGGTTATTATTCAAAATACCATTATTTTAACGAGGAATATCGCGTGTTTCGGTTCACGTAATGCAGATGGCGTGTTGCACTGTTCCTGGGCGCACTTGCGTGGCACGGCGCGTGCGCACAGCCGGGGCGGTACTAGCTGTAACTATAGTGGCAGATGTCCAGCGGTAAGTACTAAGCAGGCAGGTATTGCAGTGAAGTTTCAAGTATTTACCTCTATGGTATCTTGCTGTACCGCATACCTTGTGCTTTGTTCGTATTGCCGGGTAGTAATGGGTAGTTCGGTATTGTTGCGTTTAGTTTGGACAGTATTTTCCTACTCGGAGGTGCATGTCGAGAAGTTGAAGACTTTTCGTTTCCCATTCCTTGTTGATCGCATTCATTGAAGTGTGTTTCATTATAATTTGTGTTACATATTTTCATTGAACGTTTTAAGGGGTAGTTAGTTATCAGTGGCGTGCATTGCTCTATGACCAAAGATAGGCTGTGTGGAGTTTTTCAAGTTCGGGTACTAGCGGATACAAAAATTACTAGGAGTGAATGCTGTATGTTTCACAGCTTTAGTGCAAGCAGTATGCGAATGCATGGCTTTGCGTTGTCTATCCCGCCAATAAAATGGATTGACTCAAATGTACGACCAAAAGTTGATTCCAACCAAGAAGTTTAAAATGATGAACGATTGTAACATAAAAATGTTCATAAAATTATGGGAAAAATAATTTTCAAAATTTTTTTTTGTTTTTTGGCTATTTTCTATTAATTGATCTTTTTTCTTAAGGTAGGCACAGCTTTTCAGCCTGTATGGACTGCATGCTGCTGGTAGTTATATATGCAATTTACCGTTTTTTTATATATATATATAGGTATATCAATAGCAAAAAACACTAGCAATTTATTATATTGTGGCCAATGAATTTTTTTTAAGTGAATAAAATTTAATAACCACAGTAACCACAGTATTAAAATGGCTTGGACCCCTGAAATATGTCATAATAATAAAAAAAAACTAACTTACTTGTAGAACTTAATAATAACATTATTAAATTTAATACGATTTAAAAAAATTAAAAGTAACTAATGGAGTTCTACGAATTAACCGCCCTACCCATAAGAACGTATGTGATACGGCCGATATATTATCGCCCGAACGCAACAACCCGTATCACGTACGTTCAGATACAAAAAAGCTATACCAAACCCACGAAACATTATATACTCGTATGTCAAGTTTGTTCCTGCGTCATCTCGTTTAGTATTTCGAGGTCAGCCGAAGCTAGCGGATGTGTTCGGGCATTTTCGTCTCTCCCATACAAGTTACGTCACTAGTCACACGTACTGTTATTGCGAAATCTAATGAAAAAAACGATGTTTTTTTTACCTACTTTTTGAATAATAACCCAAAGGACGGAAGGTTAAACACAATAACATTTAATAATATGTAATAATTTTCTCTTTTCTCTTCATTCGTTTCAGTATTTTTTCGCTTTTCCCATCCACCAGACAGAGACAAAAGTTTTGATCAGATATTATACTATATATTTGCGCAAATCGCATATATGAGTAAGATCTGATGTCTTAAAACCACCCATAAAGTGTAAAGTTTATCTATCCCTTACCCGTACTATCTGCACTGTTCGTAGTTGGGTACTCGTAGACCATAACCGCCGAGTGTCCGAATCATGTACGAACATAACTATCAACTTCCCCGTGTTCGCGAGTAGCCACTTACCCACTACGCTGCATAATGCATACGCTCACGTTTATCTTTCAACCCCTTAAATTTTAAACGATGAATAATTTATATCGCTAACTGAAAAGTGACTGTAAGCGCCTGTTAAGTTTACTGATAAGCATCCTTTGATATTAAATTAAAATAGTCCCCTATTGACGCTTATATTAAAAAAAAATATCTTTAAAGATAAAGGTTGCTGTCGCATTAGACCGGCACTCTTATCCACTGAGCCAATACCACCTTATTGCTTTCCGTCATTTTTTCGATAACGTACGCCAATTTAAGAACTGTTAATATCATGTTTACGCCACAACGTGAATTCCAATATTTTAAAGAAACTATAGTGCGCACCAACCCATGATAACCCATGGCTTACATGATAATTTGAAACAATTACATATTTTAAACGCATTTTGTAGCGAATGAATTTTAAGATCTTCAAAACGTTTTCTTTCTACCCATCTGATACACACATACGGCATCTGATACAGCATCCCCAAATTAATATGACAAAGGCCCCGGAAGGAAACTTCAGAATCTCCTGTTTGGAGTTAATGTGATTATATACGTATATATTTTTTTTAAATAACTTCACAGAAGAGGCCCTGCTGGAAATAATTTCCCTGAAGGCCTGTATGCGGAGGGTCTTTTAGAGGATACGAAGGAGTGAACTTGGTTCTTGAAGAGACCCATGTTGTAGGAGGGTGGAAACACAGAAGCCTGTTCTGCAAACTATGTTCTTTCATGTAAACATATTATAATTATGATTTCTTCAAATGATTGATAACTTTGTGGAGTCATTATTAATTATATAATTAAAAATACACTTTGTATACACCACTTTCATTAAAATATATAAATATTTCGTCATGTTTCGATAGCAATGCTATCATCCTCAGGAATAAATGAATACTAAAAAATAATTTCAAGTAAATAAAAATGATAAAAAATTAGAACAATAATTTAAGAATATACAAAATATGAGCATACACAAAAATGAATAAAAGTAGGTAAGTAATACACCTAAGATATTTAAATAATAACAATTATTCTGAATTTGCAAATCATATTTTAGAAACCAATCATTCGTTTGATGTAAATAAAGGTTTAAAAGTTTTACACACAAATACAACCGGTTTACAATTAGATAAATTTGAAATTTTAGAAATAAGAAAAAGTGTTAATAGCGAATTAAATTTAATAAATAGTCAAATATTTTTTTAAAATAGCTATCTCTTAACTTTATTTTCATATTAATATTAATATTAATAATAATAATTTTTATTTATATTTCTAATTTAAATGTATTATTCAATGTTTTATAATTATTTCGTTATTTGCATTTTTGAACAATTACTTACCTACTTTTATTCATTTTTGTTTATGCTCATATTTTGTATATTCTTAAATTATTGTTCTAATTTTTTATCAGTTTTCTACAATTGAATTTATTTTTTAGTATTCATTTATCCCTGAGGATGATAGCATTGCTATCGAAACATGTCGAAATATTTTAATGAAAGTGGTGTATACAAAGTGTATTTTTAATTATATAAATATTATAATTAACTAAATGATAATATTAAATTAATAATAATTCGTTTAAATCAAAATTATTTTTAATTCGATGATGTTGTGTACCAGCAGAAAGAGGTTTGTTTACCTATGGAGCTCCAACAAATATCATTAATAAATCGATACTTGAGAACCCGTTTTAGTGAAGGATAATTTATTTTTCAAGAGAATTATTGTGCTCGGCCTCTGTATACAAAACGGATAGCATAGCAATATTAGCTTACATTTGATTGTTAAATTACGAAACAAATGTCTGAAACGTGTCTTTTTTGTTTGCTTTATTCACGCGTTATACTAATCTGCATTAGCCAGAACACGGGATTACGTGTAACGAGTAAATAAGTAAATCTTTATTCCAATAAACGCACAAAGCAGTTGCATCAGGCGTGTCCATCCTGGGGCCCTGCACAGCTGGTAATGCGGTCCACAATATCAAAAGAATCATGGTTTTTTTACATAGGTATTTGTGATTTTTTTTTGTGAATTGAATTTTTAACTTGTGTCTTTACTGGTCTTTTATAAGACCTATCATCCTAAGGAAAAATATCGCTTTCGCGAATGAGAAAACCATTGTTGCATTAGTTTAACGAAAACTCGTTTCCATCTAGTTGTAGTTGTAATATTGTCCATTTAAAAAAAAAAAAAATTATGTTAGTTTTTTTTTTAAAGATCTTTATTTTATATAATTAACAACATAGTATGTACTTTAGTACGAAAAATGTTTTTTTAATTTATTTATAGTTTTTTTTTTTAAATTAATTCTCGTGTTTAGAGAGGGAGCACTATCATTTTATTAATTAAGTTTGTTTTAGTTGTTAACCCACCTGTTTGTATGCATCTTTTCTTTTTTTAAATTTCATTTATCAACCCAATTATTTATTTACATTATGTATTGAAATATCAATGTAAGAAAACAGTAGTTATATTTTATTATAATTTATAATTTTTATTTTATTTATTTATAAAATGCGTGATATTTAATTAGGACATTTACATAGAGTAGATACAATAAATCACCATACTAGGCGGCTGCCTGTTTCATGGTGACCAATAGAGTATAGTTACTTTGTATGAAGTCAGTGTAAACGTGGATTTAGTATATAAAAATGCTGAAAATTGAAAAAATTATAAAGGAAAGTAGAAGATAAAAAGGAGAAAAAGATATTCATAAGGATTAAAAATATACATATTTTTCTCATATTTTTTTATGCACACAAGCACACAGGTGCATACATATATACACACGTAGAAACACATGCACATATATATATAAACATACATACGCACACATATATCCCCACACACTTATTTTTATTTATATGGAACAGTATTGACTTTTTCTATAAGATGATATTAATAACTCTTAAATTGAAATATGTGATCGATAAAAACTACGGAAAATAATTAGGTTTCAATAGCTTAATTGGTAGAGACGCCAGTCCCTGTAAGACGAGAGGATCTTGGTTCGAGTTCATTTATGAAACAAAACTCAGACTGCAGTCTTTGAATGGGCGTATTTATAGTGTACTCGTGACTACATAAATATTATATCTAGACATACAGACATTATACCCTGCACTCTGCACTCTGCCCAATATCGCGATAAAGTTACACACAAAATAATATAGTTATTTTATACCCGGCCCAGCGGAGCTAACGATTGAACTTCACGTTTTACAACATTCTTGTAGTAAGGGTGCATCCAAAATGCAGCCATTCAATAGTTGAGCATTCAGCCAGCGTACTGCACTTAGGTAAATGCATTATGCTGCATTATACGACTTACCCCTTTCCGGCGCCTCCGCTCTATTCATTCGCCCTGGCCTGTCGGGTGATTAGCGCTGGACAGCCGGGTACGCTCCATTCTGCAACAATGATTTAATGAGGGCCGGTCCATTGTGCTCCGTATTATTTTTGCCCGGCGTTCTCCGGTTAAAAATTACAAATCACAACCCCGCGCTTGGGGGAGATGAGAATCATCTGCGGCAGGGGTGGGGAACCTGGAAAGGTGTCGACGAATGAATTATGTCCCATCAAATTTAACCTCGAAATTGTTTGAATGGCATCGATAAAGGGTTGTCATGAATTGGTTAACGCAACCTCCATTTATTTAACTTATATTTATTTTAATTTTTGTTTCTCACCTCTTAGCTTAGTAAATACAAGTACCTAAGGCACTCAACAGGCTAGCACCACCATACTTGACTGATCTCGTGATCGCGTGAGGTACAATCTTAATCAGAGGCAGCTTACACTCAGGTCTCAATTCTGATGCGTCGAACAGACCTATTTCGTACGAATGCTGCTAAATTTAGGGATGTGCTAGGTCCACATTCTTGGAATGACCTTCCATTTGGTCTAAGGGTTTTCAATTTTAAAATCGTTAAAAAATCTAATTACATATCTGTTTTAAAGGGGCTCCAAACTATGCAAATAATAATGCTATTATAATTATCTTGTTTATACTATATACTTTAATACTTAAATAATGTTACAAAATATTCCATGTAAACGCCCAATAATAATAATAATTAATAATTTTTATTTCTTATTTTTTTAAAGTAGCTAGAAAATATGTTGGCTTTGTGTCTTGTAAGCGACCAGTTGCCTCCGATTGCGGGTGCTTCATTTTTTTTTGCTTTGATTAAATGTTGACGATTCCTTTTTATAAACATTAACCTAACTGCCCAGTGACAGTACCTCATCCCTTCGGCTACGATGATGCATCGTCCACGCTGATTAGTTCCTCATAATGATATCAGGTTTTAGGGGTTGTTCCGTGTCGCTGGTTTCTCTGACCATATGCACTTTTTATCCTGTTTTTCAAAACCTCTGAACAAACGAACTGGAGTGTTGACTGATTCTCAAATTCTATGGGCCCTTTTGTTCACGCTCCATTTTATCCCGTTTTTTTTCTATTAAGTGTGTTTTGGAGGGAAAATAATGTCACCGCTTTTTGGAACACTCAAATAATAATGCTATGTCTATTTCAAATAACTGTTATGTTAATGTACTCCCTTATTTGTTAACTATTTTTCAATGGACGATTTTTTAGACAGAACGTTAACTGGGTTAATAGGTTTTTGATAAAACCGCTTATGAACCTTTTGGCCTGATAACCTTTGATAATGGGTACTATAATCAACGTTGTGTGCGTTGGGGTTTCCTTTTTAGAATTTTGTAATATTTTTAGATAGTATAAATATAATATGCATGTAGTTATATATCTGGAATCTAATGTATTTGCTTTATTTAAGCAAATAAAAATAAAATCTGTTTAAAATAACGAATAAAATTATTGTAAGATCTTCTTCGTGATGGTGAAGTTCGATACGTTAACCCCTAGAGTCTTTTTGGGAGATATTTTTCCCAGAAAATAAATAGCCGTACAGTATTTTGGGGAGATATTTCTCCCAGCCCGAAACGGACTCATAAAATTCATGTTATCTCATTTTGTACTATAGTAATGTATATGATTTAAACTGTGTTGGAAAGAGAAAAACCTTTTTATTGCCATTTAAAAGTTTACCATGGACATTTAAGATAAAATATCATTTAATATTAACAAGACTCGATAATATCAATCGAATCAAATTTAACTCTAGGTGTGTGTAAACAATACATATAAACATGCTTATATACTAAGATTTAACCGATGTCAGTATGTATCTTCTCACTAAAAATGATGTCCCACCTAGCCAATTAAAGCTCGATTTGGAGGTTTCGTTGATGTATTTGTTGACTCCATTTACACAGCATAGCGTCGTCTATACTAGCACTTTGATGAATCCTACAATATGTAATATTATAGCTTGGATAATGTAGCGTTAATGATTAGTGTTATATTATTTTGGTTTTCTATTTTATGTCACTGTTGAACGTCTGAAAATGATTGTTCGTTGCTTTATGGTTTAGAATCTCCGTGTACTTGTAATTGTCGATAGTTCTTTATATTATGGTCTAAAATCCATGTAAAAGCCCAGATGGGCTTATAATCAAATAAATAAATTTCGTGTATTACGATAATTTTTTTTGTTTTGAGTAAAATCATTAAAAATAACGTATCATTAAAAATATTTATGTAGGTATGTACTTCTTTAGTAGTTTTTTGACATATCAATGTTTTGACAATTTGATAAAAACTATTTAAAACCCTGTGTCCTCTTCACAATACAACGATTTGATCACTCCTTCAATCACTCACATAATCTTACTCCTTTTCCTAACCGATCAATAATTTATAGTCAATCCAATGACAATACCCAGTAGGTAAGTGACGTGGCGTGACGTTTCTACTGATGCCAATATTACCTTCTCTTATAACGAAATGTGGAGCATAACAATAAGAATATTATGAGTCCAATGTTCTGAAGCATGTCTAGCATGTCTAATTCCTCGCAATTCTCGGTAGATACTTTCTTCCCTTTTTAGTATTTCTGCCAAGTTATATCTCGTATTGGTTGTTTTTTCATTGATAATAATATCTTAGAAACTTTATAGAGTAATGCGAATTCCTTATTTATAGCTTTCGATTGAAATTAAAGAAATTCTGCTACCGCTGCGTACAAGTCTTTACCCGTATAACGAGTTCAATAATTTATTACGTTTCATAGTTTTTTTTTCACTTGTGATTCCTGTCTGCTATAAATTATTGTCTTTCTTATCGGTATATGACTTACCAGAGTCTCTGGGCGATAATTTATCTCCGAAAACTAGCAGCTTTACAATAGGTACGTTTTATACTTTTGTTCATAAATGTGTCAAAGCTTTTTGCAGAGATTTTAGCAGTAATACGCCGTGAATTATATCATTAAATTATCAAAGGATACTGTAAATGCGGTAGTTCGTGCTTACCTTAATCTTAATTAACGTCAATGATGTCAAGTACTACTCGTAGGAAATCTTTTCATAATGCTGTGACTAATAATTGTATTTAGACGTTACAAAAATACGGAAGAGAAGTTTTTGCCGAAAGAATTTCAACATTGAATGGACCTTTTGAAGATGACTGAATGCCTCCATCATTGGGAACATTGCATTGAAGCACGAATATGCCCAATAATAATGTTTATTATTTCAATTCTCTGAGAAAATCGTCAAATTATACTTGAAACTAAAGAAATGTTATTAAAATTTAGGAGATTTTAAGCGAGGCCGATGAATTATGGGGAAAACGTTAGAAAAATCGGACATTTTTATGTTGAGAGGTTTAATACGAGTAATAACACAATTCCATTGGCGTGTTTGTGGGATGCATTTATTTGACGACTACAATTTTTTTTATTTTTAATATTCATTTAACGTGTCTCCCCACCAACCTTCTTTTACAAAATCTGAGATTCAATTGAAGATTTAAACTATACGTAAACATTTTTCCAGCATTATCATTATCAATATTCTAATTTATATTATGATGGTCGACAAAATGACTCGATGGATTGAATTAAGTTGATGATTTCCATGAACGCATGTCATCCAAATGAAATTTTTTCTTCAGAATAAATAACGCAATATATTTATGATAAATAAGTTTTCTATTTTTGAAACTGATAATAGATGGTGGAATTCCATTATAATGATATAATAAAACACATATAAAACTTATTTCCACTTTTATTTTATTTCACCGTGACCGCTTTCAGCTTGTTAAATAAGTTTTATATGTGTTTTATTATATCAAGATAAATAAGTTATTTTAGAAGTACAAATAGTCAAGTAATTGGTGTGTCTGTAACGTAAGACAAGCTGCTCCCAAGAATCAAAAGACAGACACGATCGACATAAATCAAGACAACACGATTGTCGGCCGCAGATGCGTCGCAGCAACTCGAGTACGACATAATAATATAATAACAATATTTCAAAGGAGTAGTTCTGCCAAATCGCTGTACGGCGTAATATATTGCGCAGCGCGCGTCACATCGCACGCAATAAATAACGGCGTCGTTACAGATCGTTACAAATCGTTATATATCGTTAGACTATTACAACACTGCGCACCGCCCATAGGAACTGATAGTTAGTCGGGGGACTTGACACTTTATGAGCGAACACAAATGTACCTTCGCAGCGCAGGATACGCGGTATCTTCCTGCCACTGAAAGCTACGTTCCGACGTCTCTTTCTGTTGTTAGCGACGTTTATGAGATGGAGGGAGAGGTTTCAGGGGATCTATCAGCGGTATGCCTTTACTCGTGGGTACCTTTAGATAGAGTATGGGATACGTTATGGATATGGGAACTGACGGCATGAAGAGGGTGAGTATTCAGGTCAAGGATTCGTTGAGGATTGATGGAAGGTGAGACACCTTTTAAGTTATGATTAGGAGTATATGTATGAGATGCAGAAGGCGTATTGAATTTTGTTGCCATTTGTGACACCATAAAGGAGTGATTCAGCGATAGTGGGTGATGCTTCTTTAAAAGGAGTTCTCTTTTAGGTCAGGATTTGTATGCATTCACAAATACCATGAGTCAGTAGCATGGTTGGAAAGTATTTATATATTCTTCTTCACTAGCCGGTTTGGCCGATTTCCGGAGGACCCTCCCGAAACCTGCTGTTTTCTTTAGGTCGTCAGCACTTTTAAAAGTTAATACATATTTGTTATTTTTACCAACCAATGTATTGGAATTAAAAAAAAAAAAATCTGCTAGTCGTGCTGCATGCTCGGCATAGTTCCTCCTGCGTGTGGAGATTGTGACGGCAATGTTGGCTATTTTTTTTCTCTTTTCATTACTCTTTCTATCTTGCAAAGATATGCCCGTGACACCTATGGCTCTGCTGCTTTTATCAAACATCGGATTCTTCGCACGTTTCAATTTTTAGTATGCATACAGAGCCAATGATATTTATTTATTTTTCACAGTCTCCATAAAACAGTTTTACACCAGTATATTACAGAGATTACAGATGTAGAATACATTATTTTGTGACATCGGTCAAAAGATGGTCCGGAGCATAAAAGAGCGCATGAGATCTCCCACGAGTATACTTATTAGGAATGTATAAATTTACCTAATTCAACAACGGCGGACTACTAAGGTGTCGGAATACTAAGAAGTTATAGATATTATATGTGGGTACACTTTGCTACGAAGGGAGCTTGTTTGCAAATAATAATATAAAAATACCCCAGCTCAGAGGGGATGAGTGTGCTGTTTGGCATACATGAGTGAATTTCACTCACCACGTTTATTTATGATGATTACTGATGGGTTGTGGCAGGCCGGGCATGCGCTGACGATTTGCTTATGTTCCACGACCTACATCATCGTTTTCTCTGTCCATACCTTTGCACGACCTATACCGGAGTCCTATAATTGAACGTAGTGAATACCCCTGCCAATTTAGCGTCCGTTGGGTCCCCCTTTGACCGGTTTGGAGCGCTGCAGCGAAGCGGGAGGCAATGAACCGCCCCGCGCGCGCTGGCGCGTGGTTCTCCCGTCCGACAGGCAGATTGGGCGGTGACCCAATTGTCACTTTTAACGTGGTATTACCCGTACACGGCGTTTGAAAAATGAACACACAAATTTACAACCGATGTGTTTAATAAATAACCTGTCAATTTAGATGCGAGAAACGAAAGGGAGAAGGGGGTGGTTTTTAGAAATCTCATGTAGACAGTGACCTTCCTCCTGTTTCGAAAGTCAAGTGTGCAAAATTTCATCAAGCTCGGAAATAAAACTGTAGATTTGTATACAAAATTCACAATTCTATATTTAATAGATAGAAAAAGAAGAAGAAGAAGATAGACCATGATAAGTATTTTTATTTTAAAATAAATGAATTAAAAATTATTTTGTAATCACCACTTTATTAATATATAAAATACATATCAACAGGAATATGCAGAATGCTAAAAAAACAATAATGTCAAGGTATAGACAATTGATAATCATAGACCACAATAATGTAAGAATAGACAAATTATATACATAAACAAAAATTGATTAAAGTAGGTAATAATTAATCAAAAATATTAATATAAAATTATTATTAAACATTGAATAATAATTTTATATTAGAAATTAAAAAAAATATATATATCTTTATTATCAATATTAATATGAAAATAAATTCAAAAGATAGATATTTAAAAAAATAATAATAATTATATTTAATATTAACACTTTTTCTAATTTCATAAATTTCAAATTTGTCTAATTGTAAACCAATATTTATATATTAATAAAGTGGTGGATTACAAATTAATTTTTAATTCATTTATTATTAATGACGCCACAAAGTGAATACCAATCTTTTGAAGAAATTTTTATTTTTATTTGTTATTATATAATGTAATGTATACTACACATATGTAAATAAAATAGCTTATTATATATTATTACAAATCGACAAAGTAGACTACTTGTTGAAAGACAGAGGTCCTGGGTTCGATTCCCAGATGCGACTGACATCTTTTTATTTTCTGTTGCTTTTTTAGGTTTCATGTTTCATTTAGGTTATGTTAATATTATCTTCTTCGATGATTAATGACTTGTGTATAATATCAAATTGTTATAGAATCTCAATAAACTATCTATCTATCAAGTGTTTATTTCACCCGTCTACTTTACCTGATACCCTCCATTACCTTAGTGAGCAGGCTTTAATATAAGATTACCATCAGCAAGTGCCGCTAGCACATAAAACACAAATGAATTAAATTAAATAAAAGTACTACAATAGCAATAGGCAGCCGGTTCACTGGTTCCCAATTTGGGAGGCGGGTATGGGTACCGCCGCCCCGGGAACCATTTTTTTGGATGACCAACACCTCTGCCATAGGTCATCCCAAGTGGTTCGCTACGTTTGGTGACTTAGCAGGGGTGCCCGGGTTCATGGGGTAAGGTTTGTCCAGGTCTTGGCAGCGGATGCGTTGGCCTACCTACTGCGTGGTGGGTCGGATCGGGAGAGAATGGTTGAGGGAGACCCTTTACAACTGGCTACCGTTGTCCAGGCCGCTCGATAGTACAGGGGCCCGACCCTCAGGCTCACGACTGAGGGTGGGCTGCCCCACCAGCGAGTGTAAAAACCCCGCCGCTGCTGTTGTGCCGATTCGTGACCGGAGGGGACCCAGCAGTAGCGTTTGGGGCGCATTGGGAGCCCTTCCCAGCCAGACTCTCCCAACCATAGCCTTGCACCGCAGTCGGTGGGATGGATTCATACGTCCGTCAGTCCTGGATACCCTGACCCCCAGCTTCCTACCCACCCTTTATACCTAATCCTTCCCTTGCTTTCCTTTCCTATAAAACCCCCAAAAATAATTTTAAAAAACATGGAATCACAAAACAATAATAACATCATTACAACGGCGAGTAGTAGGCGTCCCCGGTGCAGGCCAAAAATGTTGGTAAATTTTACCAACATTCGAGGCCTGCACAAAAATTTAAATTCTGTCCATCATCACCTTCAATCCCAACGCCCAAACCTTTTATTCCTCTCCGAAACGCAGATAGCTGAGCCTCCAGACGCCTCCTATCTGGACTGCCCGGGCTTCACCCTCGTAGGCAAGTTCAGACCAAAAGGAGGTGTTTGTTTGTATAGCCGAGCTGACGTCAACTGTGTGCGACTGTTGAGTCTGGAGAATTCCAGATTTGACGTAATGTGGGTGCGCGTCAGTCTTGCCAGTACGGTAAGATTTTATGCGTGTTTGTACCGCTCACCAAACCTCAGCGAATCAGACTCATCCGAGCTATTTAAACATTTGAGCGAAACTATTGATGACCTCTTACCCCGCTACCCTTCGGCCGAGTTTGTTGTTCTGGGGGACTTCAATGTTCATAATGAACCGTGGTTGAAGTTCTCATGTTCAACAAACTCGGCTGGCCGACAGGCGGAATTCTTTGTCCTTTGCCATGGGTTGGAGCAACTGGTTCAGGAGCCTACGAGGGTTCCTGATGTCCAGACTCACCGCTCCAATCTGTTAGACCTATTTTTAACCACCGAGCCACGTGGTTATGGGATTGATGTCGCAGCGCCTTTAGGATCGTCCGACCATTGCCTGGTGACGACATCAATCCCTATTAACTTCAGACCCCCAATTGAGAGGCTGAAGAGAAAAATGTGGCACTATAGGTCAGCAGATTGGTTCGGTCTGCGGGCGCATTTTAATGCTTTCCTATGGTCAGCTGTCTGTTTTCAGACTTCGAATCCGTCCAGATGTGCCCAGGAAATTAGTGAAGTCATCACATCTGCGATGGATGGCTTCATTCAATCAACCATTAAAGAAACTGGCGTAGGTTCAAAGCCGTGGTTCAGTCGACAATGCTCCGAAGCAGTTCGACGAAAAAACGCGGCTTACCGAGCCTACAACACATCTCGAACGTCAGAAAACAGATCAGCATATAACAAATTGGCAAAGGACAGTAAGAGAATCATCAATAGGTCAAAATTTGAGCACGACCTACAGATCAGTAAAAAGCTAGCTGCCTGCCCGCATGGCAGCAGGGCGTTCTGGTCGCTAGCGGGCTCCATAGGTCGCAATTTCTGCAAATCCAGTCTGCCGCCTCTTACCAGACCTGACGGTTCACTAGCAAACACTGCTACCGAAAAGGCCAACCTTTTAGGGAAAATGTTTGCAGAAAACTCGGCCCTCGACGACCGGGGTGCCATCCCGCCGTCGGTTCCTCACTGCGGCTTCTATATGAAAAAGCTGAGGATACGGCATCGGGATGTACTCCTTATCTTACGGGGGCTCGATGTTAATAAAGCTAGTGGGCCTGATGGAATACCTGCCCTGGTATTGCAGAGGTGTGCTGCAGAAATCGCTCCAGTTTTAACAAAGCTCTTTAAAATGTCCTTGAAATGTGGCTCTGTGCCCTCTGGTTGGAAAAAAGCCGTCATTCATCCTATACCTAAGAAAGGTGACCGCTCCAACCCGGCCAACTACCGCCCCATAGCGATCACATCAGTTCTGTCCAAGGTGATGGAACGTGTGATCAACGACAAACTGCTTACATACCTCGAGAAGAACAAAATCATTAACGACCGCCAGTATGGATTCCGGCGGAACCGCTCGTGCGGTGATCTTCTCGCGTATGTGACGCATGTTTGGGGACGGTGCCTGGAACGTTATGGTGAGACTCAAACGGTCTCACTGGACATTTCTAAGGCCTTTGACCGGGTTTGGCACCGAGGACTTGTCAACAAACTGCCTTCTTACGGACTTCCCGTTTCCTTGTGTACGTGGATTGCCGACTTTTTGAGGGAGAGATCGATTCAGACGGTTGCTGATGGTTTCATCTCTTCCTCGCATTCAATAAATGCTGGCGTCCCACAAGGATCGGTCTGTCTCCGACATTGTTTTTGTTGCACACAATGACCTTCTTGACATGTGCACCAATCCATTGTTACGCGGATGACAGTGCAGTCCATGATTGCTTTTTGCTTGACAAGCCCCCAAAGGGCACACAACTCCAACGGCTCGGAGGCTTTGAAACAGAGAAGACGGTTACTCTGTTACCTGGAGAGGGTTTCCTGGGGTGTTAGTAATCCCTCGTCGAATTTAATGTCTCAAAGACCCAATCATGTCTGATTACGTCTAAAAGGGATCGAAATGACAATCTAGTCTCCTTTAATGGAAGGAATCTTCCCAACAAGCTCTCCATTGATATGCTTGGTGTAACCTTAAGTGACCAGCTCAGGTATGGGGGCTCCATCGAAGCCCGAGTAAAGTTAGCCTCTCAGCAGCTAGGCGTATTGTACAGAGCCTGCAGATACTTTAATAGTACACAACTGCTGACCTTGTACAAATCGCAAGTGCGCCCCACTATGGAATTTGGATGCCACCTCTGGTCGGGAGTCCTAAAATATCTGAAAAACACCCTTGACTCTGTGCAGAAACGGGCGGTCCGTTTGATAGATTCACCTATCTTAACAAACGGGTTGCAATCTTTGGAGCACAGACGTCAGGTGGGAATGCTCTCCTTGTTCTACCGGTATTTTAATGAAGATGCTCCGAGGAACTAGCGTCATTGATCCCTTCGGCACCGGTGCATAGTCGGGAAACACGCCAAACGCGCGCCCAACATTTGGACACGGTTGACATTTGTCACATGAGAACGGAACGCTTTTACGACTCGTTTTTGTGTTGTGCTCGGCTGTGGAATGATCTGCCGGCCTATATGTTTCCTCCCTTCAAGACCCAAGTTCACTCCTTCCTATCCTCTAAAAGATCCTCCACACAGCATCCCCAAAGATGATATAGGCCTTGAGGGAAATTGTTTCCTCCTTGGTCTCCTGTGTGGAGTTACTGTAAAAAAAAAAAAAACTGGTTAGAGAAGATTATCTCCACATGTATCCACCTCTAACCACAGTTGGCACAGGAAGAGGGGGAAATGTTCCCTGGAACTGTACACAAATATGTCAACTTTACCTGATACATTTCCATGCACCCTGTATCGGTGTATTTGATTCTGAACCCCGTATGGGATCGCCCTGTCGCCCTCTAATGGCGCTTAACGAACTCGCTAAATTTTCCCGGTAAAAATAAATTACACCTATTTAGGGCCTGGGCTATAAGTACCTACTAGCTACTCTTAGAGTAACCTGGATACTCATTGATTAATTATATTTCCACAATGAAACGCACCGTTGCTCGCTGTTCATTAAATTGTAGGCAGGTATTGAATACTCTTCGCACATTTAATAAAATTTTATTATTAATTGATAAACTAAAGTTTTAAAGACACGATTTTTGTGCATAGCGCAAAGGGTAACAATTATTTTTATAAACAATAATTATTAGCCTGAAAACACTCATCCAAATTGAAAAAACCTTCCGAGCAAAGATAAATGTCGCCGGCAGGACTTGAACCCACACCCTTCTAATATCCGGTCAGATGCTCTACCTTTGAGCTACGTCGGCTTATCGCAAACCCGCCAAGTTAATCAATATATACTAGTGTTTCATTCAATAATTACGGTTTTTTATTATATTTCACCTGTAAACAATTTTATTAGCTAGGTCGGTACGGACTTACGTATTTTAATTTAAAATCAATTGATGTATTTTATTATTAATAAATTGTTAAATAACACAATTTAATCAAATAAAATATTCTTGCGCACGCCGAGATTTTAACCCGCGACCTCGGGATTCGTAGACAAGGATAGTAACCTTTCAACCACGGAGACCGTCAAATTGTTCTTCAATTTTAAACGCGGTCGTCGATAGATCGTTTTATACATTATTAAAAATTCTTTACATCTCTCAGTAATTTTTACACACATCATCGTACCATTTGTAATTTTTTGTTCCATTTCAATGTAAACCATTCTACATCACTTGTTGTATTCGATAAATTAATTCATTGCGACGAACTACGAGTATATCATTCGTGTTTAAATGAACGTTCCCAGCTATTCCTGTGTAAAGTCGTGATGCTACCATTCGCATGAATTACTTGAGTACGGAACATCAACTTTCTGTTATGTTCATTGTACATTTTGACATTTGCGATATGCGTTGAATAGTTCAGAGAATCTTTATACAAGATACGTACATGGGTGCATAGTCATGTTAATTTAATTATATTAATTTTATTTAACTATATATATTTTTTGCCGACCGGGTTTCGCTTATTCCCTTGATTTGTCAGATAAGGTAGTTTTTTACAAAAACACGGAGTAAAAGCTTCAAACATTTTATTGTTTCACCATTCTAAAAAAATTTAAGTGATGTAAACAAAGTTATTGTATTTAATAAATTAATTTTTTAAATTTGTGTTGCTTTTTTCACCTCTGATTAGCGCTATCCGGCAGATAAATTATCTTATCAATCTCTCAAACCAGTATTTGTTTCATTAAAACATTTTATATTGCGTCGTAACGTTTTTGACAGCTTGAGAAATGTCAAAAAAAAATTTTTATTCAATTTGCCGAATTTTTCTTCAAATAAGGAGTTAATATTTTATCTCTGAGACATGCATTATGCGCGTATACACGTACTTAATGAAAATAAAACGAAGAAAACGGGTTTATATTCTCTTGTAATTTACGTGATTTTTTAATGGCCTTAATTTGAACGAAACGCGTTATTTTTTAGCCAAAAATTATTCTGTGAATGAATCAATTTTCTGATAACCTAAAATATATTTAAACTTTCAATTATCTCACGTAGATAACACAGTAGTAATCCCATAGGTACCTATAATGAGACCTGATTGTGTTGCGGATATGAAAATACCAAAGATTGTTATGTAATTAGTTTTTTGTCCACAATCTTATGGACAACATCAAATGACAGCCTGTCGGCCAATTCGTTTATGGGATTATTATGTATTATAATTATGAAGGAAGAAAATGCTCTCTCTCTCTCTCTCAAACGAAAAAATAATCTGAGTAATAATAAAAATAATATTAGTAGGATATCATTCCTCATAATCATAATACCAGATCAAAGCAACTAGACAATCTAAATGTACCTAGGTGTAATACTACTTTTGGACAAAGAAGCTCTGAATTTATAGCTGTATAATAATACAACAAACTCCCACTTAGTATCAAACAAAGTTATTCAATCAATCCAGAACAACTAAAGAACTAACTGAAGAACTAGTATTCTTAAAAGAGCATCATAGAAGTTACTGAAAATACCCTACCCAAACCTTGAAGTTGAAATATAGAAGTAGCTGAATCCCCCTTATTCAAAACCTAGTTCGCTTCAGCGCAGGATCTCCTAGTGAGGAGGACTATGAAAAAAATTTTTTTTTTTATATTTATACCTTACCTTAAAATGTCGAAATTATAAAAAAAAAAAATTAAAATTACTTTTTATAAAAGTAATTCTAAATAAAATTGAAGAAAAAACTCATGACTTTACTGCATACTATGACTTACATCAATGAAAAAAATGTAAGTGATATTTTAATAGGTTTTCAGTAAGCACATATATGGGAAAGTTGATTAATTTCCTACGGAAATATGACTAGCAGCATTTCAAAAATATTTATTAAAATCACTGAAGATTTAATAATAATGTGAAACGCTTTTTTTTTATTAATGACTATCTATATATTTTCTACAATAGACCGCCTGTCAGTGTCTTCACCATAGTTTTAGTTGTAAGTCTTAGGCTTAGTTGTAAGTCACTAGTTATAAGTCTCACTAGTTAATTGTTGGCTATAAGTCTTAGTTGTAAGTCACTAGTTATAAATCTCAAGGAATTAGTTATAAGTCTGAGTTATAGGTTATATAATTTAGTTGTATAGGCGCTATAGAAGTAATCCAATCATTATTATTTGTCAGTATGCCAACGTAATATGTTAGAGTAAAATATCATATAAGTATATTGCAGATCTACATAAATAACACGGAACCAATAATTATTGAACAATTCGTATTGGTAATTTCTTCAAAAGTATGGTATTTACTTTGTGGCGTCATTATTAATAAATTAATTAAAAATTACTATCTAATAACCACTTTATTAATATATGCATATAAAAATATGATATGTATCAAAATATGATATATATCAAAATATGATATGAATCAAAATATGATATGTATTATATTAATAAAGTGGTGATTAACAAAGTAATGTTTAATTCATTTATTAATTCGTATTGGGGTTATGTATTCTCTGCATTCCTGCCCCTAATATGAAACTGAGAAAGAATATCTTCCATATTTTCACCATCTAACCCAAAATTCCTCAAAAAACCCTTGACTCTGTGCAGAAACGGAGGGTTGGTTTGATAGATTCCCTTATCTTAACAAACGGATTCCAATCTTTAGAGCACAGGCGTCAGGTGGGAATGACGTCCTTGTTCTACCTGTATTTCGATGGAAACTGCTCTGAGGAACGAGCGTCATTGACCCCTTCTTCACCGATACATCGGGAAACACGCCAAATGTGGGCCCAACATTTGTAGACGGTTGACATTTTTCACATGAGAACGGGTCGTTTCTACGACTCGTTCTTGAGTTCAACAGCTCATCTGTAGAACGATTTACCGCCTCTGTGGTTCCTCTCTCCTACAACTTGTTCACTCCTTCCTCTCCTCAAAAAGACCCTCCACACGGCATTTTCCCCAGGGCCTCCTGAGTGGAGGTTGTAATATTTCTAAATTATATTTTTACACTAGGCATTAAAGATGGTTTAAAGCGTTCTTGATCCTTTTTAGTAATTTCAATGATTATCTTATAATCTTCTACTGGATTAAATACGAGTAATTTAAACATGCCCTTTATCAAAGCGCCAGCACAAGTTTAATAAAATATTAATACAAAATATACTTAAATCGCGGCAGTTCCTCCCAAACATGCAATTAACGAAATTTATGCGAAAACCGCGGGTAAGCAATCTCAATAAATTCCATTAAATGTCTCTATTTACTTAGATCCCCCCATAAATAGTCCGTGAAAGATACCTACCTATTTTCTTTTGAAAACTTCACTCTATGTAGGGGTTGTTTTTATACATTTGCGGGAACTTGTATTAAAGACTTGTTCGTCTGTGCGTTTTTATGGGTTTTTTCCCTGTTTTTTTTCCGCGTTTCTTCCCAAGAGAACGTAATATATTCCCCCATAAAGTTAGTTCGCCCATTCGCTGGAATCACATCTCATCCCCTCAAATTGATTCGTTCGTACTTTTCCCTCTCATTGCATCCCTATTTGCGCAATAAATAATTTCAGACTTCATTCCGCTTCTCGCTCCAAAAGACAGAGTTTTTTTTAAATAATATGACAGATTACATAAAAAATCTCATTCCCTTAAATATTCGACGTTTTATCGATCAATATGTTTCCAATTTCGTAGGCTTTGGTATATTTAATTTTGAAGTAAACCTTTATGGGGATTATATTAAATATTCATTCAATTTCATATAATTTCAAATGTAATTTATGTATTCGCTTCAAGGGCTTTTTTTTTTAATAATGTGAAAAATAACAAAAAACTTTTCCATGAATGTTTAACGTTTTATCGATCAATGTATTTCCATTTGTGTATGTCTTGGCATTTTATAATTTGGCAGTGAGCTTTTACTGGATGCCGCTCGTAAATATTGTTTTATTTTGCACCAAAATTTGTTTTTGATTTATTTGTGTTTACACTCAAGATGACTTATTTTCTAGAGCTCGTATGCTATATTCTCATTTATTTATTTCTAGGTAGGTAGGCATTTCAAAAATCTACATGTAAGTTAAAACTTATTTTAATTTACTTATTTTTTTATTATGTTTTAAGTGGCAGGTATCATTCACCTACTAATTTATTTTTATGACTCTATGTATGTAAGATTTATGTTTTATCTATTTATTTATTTACTACATGTATATGAACATTTGTTATCGGCTTAGGTATTCCCCATCTCACTAGGTGTGAAAGGCCTGTGTTGAGATGGCAATTTACAGGGGTGGTTGTTCAGCTAGGATATTTAGATGACTAGATTACAATTTAATAGTGTTTTTAAAAGTGTACTAATTTAAAGTCATAAAATAATTTAGAAGCTGACAGGTTTATTGGAGGTGATCGATGGTCTTACTTTTAAATGAAATTTTATTTTGCGTACTTCTGATGTCACTTATTTGTACATAGGATGTTTTACGAACTGGAATATTAAAAGATTTTTAATTTGGAATATGTGGGACTGCACTAACCTCTCCACATACCGGAATAAACACTTATTACATTATTATTATTACACTTATATTTTTATTCCGCGACCTGTCTCAATACTAATGGGGCTTTCCGCTTTGCCGCGGAGGTTGTCTAAGAGCATTATAATCTTAATATCAAATAAAATAAGTTTTTCTTTCAAATCTTGCCTCTAACCAAAGACATCTGGATCTGATTCCTAAAAATACAATAGAATTGTAAAATAATCTAGGCAAAACTTTGATGAACTCTCACCCCACCTTTTCACAGAGATGTCGACGCTTTTACAAAACCCTTCACTTCTGTGAAAAATCTAAACTTTAACCGTACTTACGTGTGTTGTTTGCGGGGAAACTATGACTTTCCGGGAACACCTTCACGTGTCGCCATTTGTATTTTCTCGCTCACGGGAAACGGAAGGTGCTGCAAAACGCGCGGAAGACTCGACGTTAGCGGGTGTAATTTCCCGCCACTTCTGCGTCGGGGAAAATAACGAAATACGACCTTCCGACACGTACTTTTAGCAACTACTTGTTCGTATCGTCTGCTGTTACCGAAGGCAGACGTCGGGAAGCCGAAAATAAACTCTCATTTCAGTAATGCAAAGGTATTAAGGTTTATTTTTGTAATGCTCTCTCTTTTTTGTGGGAAATGGGATAATAATGGACGCTGAACGAATGGGTTAGGGTGAATCGAAAGACGAATAAATGATATTGAAGTGAAAAATAATAAAACTTTGAACACTGAACTGTCTGGCATTTGATCTTATCAAACAAGAATTTTGTTTTGAAATAATTTGAGAAAGCAAATTGGTTATCGCTGCTAAATGTTTGAATTTTTTAATTTTTTAACAAATAAATTATCTATAAATAACATAATATTTCTATATAAATTAATTAAAAATTACTTTTTAATCACCATTTTATTAATATATACATATCAACATGTTTCGAAAGCGATGCTTTCCTCATCATGAATATACGGAATCCTAAATTGTATGAGGAAAGCATCGCTTTCGAAACATGTTGATATGTATATATTAATAAAATGGTGATTACAAACTAATTCATAATCTCTTCAAACAATTGGTAATTACTTTGTGGCGTCATTATTAATCAATTAATTAAAAAAATATACTTACGCCGCTTTATAAATTTACATAAGCATCTACTTGTTTCGACAGCAATGCTGTCATCATCATCATATGTATTCATATATTACTGATAATTCATTGTTAGTCATTATTATTTTTTAGTATTCTGTATATTTCTGATGAAGAAAGCATCGCTTTCGAAAGATGTTGATATGTGTATATTATCAAAATGGTGAGTAGAAAGTATTTTTTAATTCATTTACTAAATACATCATTACAATAGGTAGAGATATATGTTTTATATTTCGTAGTAATTAATTAATTTGCAGAAGAACATCCACAGTGAGTATATCAGAGCAGATAAATGAGTTTGTGAGTACATGTTTGTATTGTATCAGCGATACATTCCAATTATATATAGTGAGCCTAAATATTGTCACATAACTCCACTTCTAAGGGATCGCCTTCATTGGCTTCGATGCCCTGAAAGAATAGAATTCAAAATTTGCTTAACAACCTTCAAAGCACTCCACGGAAAGGCACCGGCCTATATATCTGAACTCTGTGTCCGACAAAACCCAGGTGATAGACAGCTTTCTTTGAGGTCCGCAGATTTGAATGCTGCTAACCGATTAGTTGAACCCTCTCGGTCAAATAAACCCGTGTACTATGATCGCGCTTTTTGTATATCGGGCCCGGTCCTGGAATAAGCTTCCCCCAAATATTGCTAACATTCAGAATTTAGCAGAGTTCAAACGGGTATTGAAAACAAAATTATTCAAAAAATCCTATCCGACATAAAACATAAATTCATGTACGTAGAAACATAATTTCAGGACTTATTTAGTTGCGGTTTTCTCTCCTTGTTATTTAATTCCATTAGTATTCAGTGAAAAACCATGTATATAATTTCATATAATTTTCTCTTGTTATTTGTACCTACTATATATTTGATTATTTACACCCTTAGTTTCTAAATTGTTATTTTATAATACCTGCTCATGAATATTGTATGTCATAGTATTAATTTGCATATTGTATATATATTATAATAACAGATATACTATCTAGTATATCTGTTATTTTACAATTATATTAGGTTAGGCTAGTTAGTGTAAAGCGCACTTGAGGTGAACCTTCACAAAACTGCGCTATAGAAATTAACTCTTATTATTATTATTATTATAGATTACAAAAGTTTTGAATTCTACGTAACAGAATGGTAAATTGTGCAACCGTCGCAGTATTGTTGCAATAGAACAATAATTATAATCTTGTATTTCTGGCCAGTAAATGACCGTTTATTAGCTGAATTAAATATGTAAACTTAAAATAAATATTAAAATGGTTAGGTATATAACTCTAGTATGGATACATCTATCAAAATTGGGAGAATCAAGGATAATTACTTCGGGTGAAGCCAAAAAAGACGACCCAATAGTAAGCAATACAAGCTCGTTTTATAAAAAGTAATGGTCTGTTTGTATATCTAAGAAATGAATTACCTTATTTAAGGTTTATATCGTTTATTGTCTATTTTATTTGTTACTAGCTTATGTGTACCAGGGATTTTGTTTTTTTTTTTTGATGAAGTTATAAAGTTGTGAATTCTTGATTGTCATTAGGGAGCCTTAATTGATATGACAGCGAAAGTAACTATCTCCGAATAAAGAAACATTAATTTCAATATTTTATTTCATTCTAAACGATTTTATTTTTTCAAAATATATCTAAATAATAAAGTTCTTAAGTAGGTACCTACTAGTTTTATTCATTTTCAAAATATTCCACCCAAAAAACCTTCTTCTTTTGAATATGCAATCTGTGGGTAAGCAGAGTGTTATATCAATGGGCTAACCTAAATAAAACATGGCGAGTTCAATGTTTTTCATACTAATCTTAAAACGTTATAGCAACAGTTTTATATATTGGATTTCATTCAAACTATTTTCTAAACCTTCCCGGCACTAATAAAAACAAGCTGCGCTATTTTCAGCGAAACCGGTCTAGTGATTTTCGAGAACATCGAGGACAAACAAACTTACATTGTTTTTTTTTATATATATATAGAAGTAATATATCTTTTTGACAGTTTACACATAGTAAAACTCTCAAATTATGCGACTTATGGTTTCGGTAATGTACGTTAAAAGATTGGTTCTTGTATATCCTTGCTTTAATTACACCATCTAGCCTCCACCGTAAATATAGCGAATGCCCTACTGCGTTATCGTTAATTTGTTGTAACGACCCTTCTCAAAATATCCATATTTTGACATGCATTTTTCCAATTAGTCACCTATGGTTAGTGGTTGTTCGTGCTATCGATTATATTATAGTAGAACGTTAAGCTGAAAAGCTGCTTTACATAATCGCGCACAATGGCCATAATAACAGCGTACCGACAGCAAAATCAAACAATTTGTATGATAATTATGTATTCAATCTATTCATACCGAGCTGCATCGACATCAGGCTCCGTTGGAAAAACGTAATAACAGTGCCTGTCGTAAATAACCAATGCGGAAAAAAGTACAATGTTCATAAATCCAGTACGATCATATACAATAATGTTCATGTACAATGTGTCCAGGTAAACCCCCCCGTTAAGACGCTAAACCCCGCGATTACGTCCCTCGGTTCAAAGCGATGTTTTCGCTTCATCTAGTATCGTGAAACTCCTTCATGCGTGGCGGAGATTTGTGTGAAATTGCATTCATGTTATTTATTGGCAGCAGTACTGCCCTTATTATCTAGGCATAAAATAGGGCAACATACAGATCGCATCATCCCTCATTATGGAACTTTAGGACTCTCGCCATTTTTGCATCCCTTTGTACTGAGATTTTGTACACATTTATATTAGCAGTGGCAGTATTTTTTTGTGAAATACTGTTTAGAATATTGTATTTGTCAGCTTTATGATTTCATGCGAGATGGCATCACTTGTGTGATCATTACTAAGGAGTATACTTCGCAATGAACATAATTATGCATCATGAAATATGGTAAAAGTTACCAATTGAAAGCGATGAATTCTGAATCATAACATTCCCAAAAATAGAGATAAGCTCTAAACAAGTATTTCTCATCAAACCAATTATATCTAGTGTCACTGTCCGAGTTAGTTATTAACGTTGCTCGGTCGATTATTTGTACCTAGAATTATTCCTCTTTTTAATGTCAAATAGCTAACACTTTGATTTTTCTTTTCTTTTCAGGTAAGCCTTTGATGATCCGAACAGGCCTTGTATCTACGCGCTGTTCTTTTATAAAGGTATAAAGAATTCACCATTTGTATGTATCACATCTCCTTTCCATCATAATCAAGGTCACCTGAAAATTATAATTTTTTTTATATATGCCTGTACATTGTTCTCATCTTTTTTTTATCAACTGTGAAATCATACGTAATATAATTGACATTTTTCTAGCTGTTAATTATTTACACCAATATCAAGATATAATTACGTAATTTAATTTTAATTTGCATGTCGATAGCATTAATGAAAGGTGAATAGACACAAATTATATTTTTAAATATCAATAAGAAGTATTTTGTTTGCACCACTGTTTAATATATAAATATCAACATGTTTCGAAAGCGACGCGTTCATCATCAGGATACTGAAAATAATGATAATTATAGACAAATAATAATGTAAGAATAGAACAAATTCCAAAAATAATCACTAATTGACAATATGTGATGAAAGTAGGTAAATAATTAATTAAAAAATGTATAGAATTTTTTTTTTTTACGAAATATCCAATAATAAATTTTTATTAGAAATTTTAAAAAGGTTTATTTATTAATTATTAATATAAACAAAATCCATAAAATGACAAGGCATAAAAAACAAAATACTTATATTTATTATTATTAAAATTTATTTAAGTGAACATAAATTTAAGAGATGACTATTTAAAAAAAAAAAAGATTATTAATAATATTTGATTGACCATTAACACTTTTTTGTTAAACAGTGGTGTACACAAATACTTACATATCTATTGAAGAAACAATTAATAGTATTTACCTGTGATTTGATAATAATAGTAATAATTGGATAATGGCATGGGTGCTGTACAAATAGTAGGGGACAGAGATTATTAAACTGGTAGATATAACCCTTCATTATAATGTTTAATATCTTCTGATAAAGGCACGATCTGCGATGGATTGGAGCAGAATATTGAAATTTCCCGACCTTGTTCTTATTATAATATTAATTCATTCTGTCACGATATTCTGCTGCAAATAACACAATATTTGCATTCCACGTTTATCAAAGGTCGCTCTGTGAAATCGAGTCAAATTTAATTTAATATGACAGCCATTGTCAATGATAATTTTAGTTTAGACGACTTAATTGAATTTAACAGTTGGTCACGGCAGCAATTCATAAAAATAATCAGTGTTATTATTAACCGATACGAATTCGACGAAATTACACATTTAAAAAAATCGAACCTTAATGCTAAGCGCGAATGGGAGATTATACGTGCAGTGGGTCAAGGTTTCAGAAATGACTCAAATTAAGAACACCTGCCCCCCTAGCATAGAACACCGATTAAGGATTTATCGATAATGTTGGTAACTTGTCATCGTTCCCGAGCACTGCTGCACTGCGCTAACAAACAAAAAACAGTTCACATCGACTAAATATGCTTAATTTAGTAAGCGTGAACTGTTGGTTTTTTTTGTTGGCAATCTTCATTCATGCTCAAGAACGTCGACATATTTATTTATTTGAATCGTTAACGTATATACAGAAAAAAAATCACAAGTTTTATTACATGTTATTAGAATCAACTAAATAATTGACTATCACACCGTTTCCCCACAGAAACACCCGATAACTCTACGTAGGCACACACTCCTTGCCTCAATCACATTCATAGATCCTCTAGTACACACCCTTCTGTTATTGACTTTCGTCATGATCTCGACCTTTGAGTAAATGCATATTATTCTCAAAGTAATTCTATTAATATCTATTAAAAGGTCATTTATATTTTCAATATATATTTGTAAGGCCATTTTATAGATATTTTCCAGTCCTAAAATTCATTTTATAAATATTTTCCAGTCCGAAAAATTATAAGTATTTCAATAAATACTAACTCTTCTTGTACCACCAATCTTCTAATAAATGTAACATCAATAGAAAAGGAGCAACAAATAGCAACTGTAAAACTATCATCTCTATAAATAAATTTTCTAATAAAACTGTGTTCATCTGAAGCGACCTGCCAGGTAAGTATGTTTTTCTGTATCTGTTTACATAATACATAATTAGTTAAGAAATATTTGTACAGCGCCCTAGAGGTGATTTTTCACAAAAAATGCGCTATACAAATCATCCAATTATTTTTATTATTATTATTATTACGCACAATGCAAACAATAAGATTTGATCATATATTAAACGTCGTATTTGAAGCGTGATGAACTTATGGAATTTTAGGGATTCGGTATTATTTGCAAAGTGCAAATTATTTTTATAATTTATATGCTTAAAAGAATTTACGTTGAATGCTTTCGATCCTTTCAACATGGGCTTGGTATACCGAGCTTATGTCCCTATTTAATTTCAACATACCTCTGAGATGCACCCGCCATACAGCACTATTCAAGAATAAAGCAAGAATAAACACCTATGGTGGGTATATAAATCTTTGGACCGATTGTTGAAATTAAGTAAAGTTAACAATATTTCAAGTGAAAGGGTTTATAATATTTCTATATGCCGTAAAATGAATTACTGTATACATTATTACAATAGGTAGATACAGTAGGTACAGTACCTTCCATTTTATTGTGATAATTCAACTTCAGCGTCGCAATATTATTCCCCTATGCGACGGATTCAACATCCTGGGACAAATACTTGGATGTTGCTGACATATTTGGCACATCAATGTTACAGTATAAGCATGCATTAGTACGGTTTTTTTTCTTCGAGTGGAGCTAGGTTATTTGAAACTATTTAACTCTGGATAAAAGCCTCAACTTATGTTGTTTCTTTTTATGTTATCTATTATAATACATATGTACCTTTTCAATATTATTTGTAAATGCCCATGTAAAAGCCTGTAATGGGCGTAAATAAATATGTGTAATATTTTTAATGTATGAATTTTAAATGCTTTCAGTCGGTGAGATTTTGAATTTAAGCCTCATGGCCCACAAAAATGTTTGTGTTCTGCTGTTCTATTCGATAGAAAGAGAGAGCGAGAGTCGTTTATTCCTTCAAAGACAATATTAATCATCTTTTGATTAATTATGAAATTATTACAAACGAACTTATGCTGCATTTTCGTAGAACCATTTTTTAATCATTATTTTTCCCGTATTTTGCTAAAATTGTATTAGTATGATTTTTTCTGTTATTCAGAATTACAAAATATGAACATCATGTTGATATTGATTGATATCCAACTGTCTCACTCTAGTCTAGTAAGCAAACATCCAGTTTCTATCCAGCCCCAGCATTCCAGGGAATGCATCTGAATTTTTAGATCGCGGTCAGGTTTCAGACTGCAGTTTAGTTGCAGCGGCTCATTGGAAATAGCAGCGCACTGAACCGCGCTGCACACGTCCACCCGGCGGGTGCTGGGAAGTGGGAGGTAGGGGAGGGGGTGCAACGTACATCTGGCAAGGAGGAAGGGTGGACACGGGTGCACTGTGAGAGATAATGGAACAGCTCGTGCCGCTGGATAAATTATGCATTGCATTGTCTTTGAAGCGAAATTTAAATAAATTTAACTATTAATTGATTGTTTTTCTTCGATGTAATTTATTGATACTGTCTCTGGACGGCTTCCATAGGTCAGTGGTCTGCGCATTTGACTTTAATTCGGATGGTGAGGGATAAATTAAAATTTTTGATGATGTTTCCATTTTTATAAAAGGCGTTGACTGGTATGGATGTTTATTGTTAAACTTAACAAGGTTGACTTAAAAAAAAAACATTAAGGCGATCTTTTTGTGTAAAAAATTATTCAACGTAGAGTAACCTAATTTACAGTGAGAGTAATATGTAAAATTTTAATTCATCCATACATAACTTATCTAAGAAATATACTCGGTTAACTTGAGACTTTCCTTCTACGGCAAATAAAGGCTACTGGCAAAAATAAATTGTGCAACAAATTCCAAACAATAACTGTTCGATTTTCGAAATTCGCACATGTTACTCCTTCCACCCCTCGCGTTCCTTGCTTTTTTTCAAAACATCCTACGAGTATCTAAATTCAAATTTAGAATTACTTATTTCCGTTTGATCGACATATCTCTTCAACAGTTATTCGAAATTTTAGTGGAATTCCACCCTTCGCTCACCGTCAAACTCTCAAACTCGTCGACACCAATAAACGGCTCAGAGATCGTTCCACTCAAACTCCGAGGTTACATCTGGTTCACTCTGTGTTCCTCTGCACAATGCCAAGTTAACTGCCGCCTCACGGATAGCTTTGAATTATTCATTCACGGCATTCGCAGCACGATTTAGCTTAGATAGCTTCATCTCAAATCCGATTTGTACATGATCTTCTATTATGGCTTCTTCTACTGTCATGATTTTACATTGATATAAAAATAGCAAGATCGGCCTTTACCTTTCCAAAAAGAACTCAATTTATTTATTTTCTAACTTAATTTAATCAAGGGAAATTTGGTCCAGTTAAATTTAATCTTTAGTAATATGTTTGCCAGACCAAACTGTTTTGTCATTTTTATCTTACAAAAGATACAAAAATAAATATTACCTTTCCAAAAAGAACTCAATTTATTTATTTTCTAACTTAATTTAATCAAGGGGAATCTGGTCCAGTTAAATTTAATCTTTAGTAATATGTTTGCCAGACCAAACTGTTTTGTCATTTTTATCTTACAAAAGATACAAAAATAAATATCTGCGACAGTGTTCAAACCCGCACACCCCGGACTCCTTATGCTTTACGTAATCAATGCTCCTTACGATGGCTGTAAGGCAATTTTGCAAGGTTGATAAACTTTTATCCTCACCTTGGCCGGTAACGCCGATGTATCAGATTTTAAAAAGCATGTCTACATATTTTTTGCATTTCAACGGCATTCAAACTCACATCTTTCAAACTTTAAAGTACAGAGACCGACTACGTTTTGTTAATCAGACCAAAAGTTTCAGACGGCAACCGAGGAGTGCTATAAACCCAAAATGTTCGCCCAAATTTATCGGGTCATTTTCTGAACAGTATCTGCCAATTATTTATCTCGTGTGTTCTATATCATTCTTCCTTTCCCAATCAGTATGGAACCGGTAAAATATGTCTCGAGATCACGAAGTGGTTATTAATCGATTGAGCGATTTCGCTGTTATTGGTTCTAGTTTTTCTTTATACGAATATATTTTACTATTAATCAAACAAATGCCTAAATATAGCAGATATAGATTCCTATTTAGCGACAAAACTTTGCAAAGGGATAAATGAGCAATTTCGTTAAAGAATTCGATGAAATCGTTCTACGGAAGAGAAAATCACCACAACATTCCGTGGTATTTTCTTCATCACGATACAAAATTTAGCTTTTTCCACAAGCGCTCTTCTGCGGCTCTTATTCCTAGCCATTCTTCAGTTCCTGGGTCTTAAAATCCTGCTCCAGTCTTCTGCCACGCAGTCAGCCCACCTCTTCCACAATCTGCCTCTAGAATGTTTCCATGTGGTACCAACTTGGTCATGGCATCTGTATCCTGTAATTTGGCATATTGTCAACATGGCCAGCACATCAGTCATCTGAACCTGCGAATTCTTGCAATGGCTTCGTATCTTGTTTGTGATTCTTTTTGCTAACGGATCAATTTCTTTGATTTGTAGTCCCGCAGCAATATGTTAAGTATCCTGCTTTCCATTGCTCTTTGGGCCACTTTCCGTTTAGAAGTTTTACGATTTAAAAAGACGTTTAAAACGCTGAATATGTATGTGTTGATCTCATGAATATGAATCATCGAACCTGTCACGGCGTCTTGCACGGTGTTAGTAAACAAAGAGGCTGCGGAGAAGAGGCAGGAGGTGCCCATGCGGAGGTGAGCACGAGTGGGTGGGGTTGTCTCCGGCAACAATGAAAACACCTACCGCCTTTGTGACTCATCTATTTCTTAGCAGGGATACGAGACGATTTTTTTAAAAATTTAATGTAAATCAAATTTAATACTGTTATTATTAAGTTCTGCGAGTATTTTTATTTTTTTATTATTGTGTCAGCTGTTTCGGCGTTCAAGGCCATTTTCAAACTGCGCTTAATCCACATCGTGACGACTTATTTATATGATTGTATTTACTCTCACCCAATTCTAATTTGGACGGGTTTTTAAAAATAATGATTTTTTTTTTCGGTAAAACCGATTTAGTTATAAAATAATTCGAATTCTCTATTCTGTGAGGTTTTTACATTTATAATGTGTTTCCCCGTATTTAAATGATAACGTTTTCTTAATTGCTTTATTTAAATGTCTTATATTGTTTTGATTATGTGAACATACTGAAAGGTGGTGAATATGGCATTTTCCTTACTTTATTAATTAATGTTATTCGTTCGTTTATTAATTTCTATCTTAACACAGCTGTGTACAATAATAAAAACTAAAAGTACTCGCAGAACTTAATAATGACATTATTAAATTTGATTTACATTCATTAAAAAAAAAATGGAGTTCTGCGAATTAAACACAAAAACAATTAATATGAGACGATCCTCCGATATTCATCAAAAATGTTGATGCTGTTCATATTATCAGATGCCTTCGTCTTAAATTGAAGAGGAAGTCGTTCTTTTGCCAAACGGCACGCATGTGAAACGGCCTTCCTCGTTCGTCTTCCCTCCGCCACTTAATCCGGAACTCTCTAAACCAGAATCAAGACATGCCATCTCTTGACTGATTAAGTATCAAATTTATTCTATTATGTGGTGTTCTCTAATTGCTGGGTCTATTTTTTACAACTAATACCACAAACTTCTTAAAAGTTAAAGTATTACTGAAGTAACCTTATTTGTTTAAACAAGAGACAAAATGCTAATGAGGGAAGCGTTATATGTCTTAGGGTAAACGGTGATTTTACGGGGTGGTTTGACATCACAAGAGGTGTTAAGCAAGGCTGCGGAAAGTTGCCGTGGTTATTCAATCTGTACATGGATAATTGTATTCGAGAATTGAAAGAGGTGGGCGCTAAAATGAGTATGAAATGTATCTGAAAGTATGTTGCCTGTTTTATTCTGATGATGCGGTGCTGATTGCTAACAGTATGTAAGATCTACAGTCCGTAATCAATCTAGGATGAACAATCGTATCTAGGATGAACAAAATATGTATGAAGAATGACCTAATGATAAATGTAAGTAAGTCTAAAGTCATGGTGTTTGAAAGAAAGTGTTCGAAAAAAGTGCAATATAGTTGGGAATGATGAATACTTAGAGCAGATCGATGAGTTTGTGTATTTGGGAAGTATGTTTACGAGAGATGGAAAGATTGATAGGGATATTGAAAGAAAGGTGAATGCAGGAAACTCTATTAACTCAGGACTCAACGCTGTTGGCGCTAATAAAAAGTTGTCCAAAGAAGCGAAGCTAGCAGTCCACAATGGAGTGCTGATACCAACCCTAATGTATGGCAGTGAGTCATGGACTTGCGAGAGGAAGGATGAAAGTAAACTTAATGCCGTAGACATGAGATCTCTGAGACGAATGTGTGGTAAAACCATGTATGATCGTGTGAGAAATATTGAGATTCTTAAAGAATGCAAGGCTGATGTAAGCGTAATGAGTAAGATTAAGAAATGGACGCTTTCATGGTTTGGGCATGTAGAGCGAATGAACAGAGAAAGGAGTGTAAGAAGAATATATGACGCGAATATGAATGGAAGAAGAAGCGGGGGACATCCGAGGAACACATGACGCGATCAAGTGAATCAAATACTTGAGTCGGGCCATCTCAGAAGTCTGAATAATAGAAGAGAATGTATGAGACGATGTATGAATGTGAATGAAGCAAGAAGTGTATACCAATATCGAGTTGTTTGGCGGTACGCCCTTTCTGCCTACCCCTGCTGTGAAACGGCGTGATGGTTAGTTACTTACTTGTTTATGTCGGGAGTTACCTCATTAGCAGATAAACTGGTCGGCAAAATCGTTCAAAACGCATAAAAACGCTCCTGTCAGATTCCATACTAAATCAGAATGGCGCCTTTTTGCTTCGCACTAAAAGTAACCCGCTGTGAATGGAGCATAGTATTTATTTATAATTTTTATTTTAAAACACACATATTACAATATTTTTTGCAATAACAAAAAAGAGTAGTCATGCAAAGCTGCATTATGGCAGCTTTTCTGCAATATGAATTTTTGAAGATTTTTCAATAATATTTTAGGAACTAATTTCATTAAAAATTCGTTCGCGCTGATACGTCAATTATTGAGTTACTATTCGCACAATACCTGTTTGTTGATTTTCTACAATGGCGTTCGCGTGCCACTAATGATACATCCCTGTCCTCGAACTGTAGTTGCATAATGGTGTGGTGATATGAATCCTACGCCATCGACTCTTAGGAATAATCTTTATATCTTAGTAACGTTGGCATTTAAAACATATTTGTTGTTAATACTGAATTATCTTTTATATTTATTTCATACTTTTTTATTATTTTTATAAACAATAATTATTAGCCTGAAACACTCATCCAAATTGAAAAAACCTTCCGAGCAAAGATAAATGTCGCCGGTCCTGCCGGTAAAATATGTAATACATTTGCGGCAGGTTCAAGAGTGGAAGATACTGCCAGTATCGCCCTGGTGAAAGACCCCCATTCAAAATCCTTTGTGATTGAACTTGGATTGCAATTAGTGATTTCCAGGTTTCTATGCAAACGTGTCGGGTCGCCGGAGGGCGTAATGCACTTACGCCACGGGGTTGGTGGTTGGCTGCGCCGAGGCTCCGCTAACCCAGAGACCTTATTACCGTGACTGTAATGCAATTAGCCGTTACCTCACCGCGGTGCATTACCTCAATGGCGATAATCTGTGACAGCAAATGCTGTGGGGAGCGCACTCGGTGCATGCTCTTCCTTCAGTTTGTACTGAAATAGAGTGTCGGTGGTTGCTGCGGTTTCCTGCATGTAATACTTATCATTTTCTATTTTAAATTGCATTATTATTTGGTTATCGCGGTAAACTTCCGATTTCAGTCATCAGCCGATGAGCTGCCATCACGTAACTATTTTATTTTATTAATATTTTTATCTGGTTAACGTAGCTACCTACCAATTTCAGATTACAGATGTGTTGGAGATATCCTAATACGCAATCAAAATGGTTTTAAGGACCAGATCAGCTTTCCACCTTCCCCTTTATTATTAAAGTAGATTATTAAATGAAGATACATACCCATTAGAATGTATTAGCCGGCAAATAACAGAACATCATTTGGACAGAGGAGCTTTTCTTGTAAAGCTCCTTTGTTATATAATAGGCTTAGTGACTACATTAAAACTATAGATACGCTAAGTTTATTTCTAAAAAAATTGTCAAAAAGTCTATGTTAGCTGAAAGTGGTGATTTCGCTTTATCCATGTTATCCCTTATGTTGAAATCTTATGTATGCTCGATATTATCATTATTATTTACTTATTATTATTTACTTCTTGTTTTTTTTATTACCTACCTATTATTATTTATTTATTACTATTTACATAATTTTGTTGACTTATTACTATTTACATTATTTTATTTACTTATTATTATTTACATATTTTTATTATTAGGCACAGCTTTTCAACTTTTATGAACTGCACGCCACTGCTTTGTAGATACTAAAACACTTAAAGAACCTCATTTGTAAAAAAGGCATTTAACCTATCTTTGACTTCTTACCTCTTAGGTACATATGATGCGAGATTTCCCTGATATTTTCCTCGTGTTTACACTTCTCAAATGATGAGTTTTTAGGTCAGATCGCCTCACAATATTAATGACAACATTTGGTGTACAGTTTAAAATAACATCACTTTGATGAGATATCCGATCCAAGATCATATTTCCCATGCAACCTAACGTTACAGTAATAATTACCAAGTCCAAGTAGTCTTCTCGACAGACTCGTCGTCATATTGGTAATCTCCTTACCATCTGGCGCTAAATGGGAGACGTACTCGCTCTCAGAAATATCTACATCCGTTCTCACAGATGGGTGATAGGTATCAGTACCTAATGGCATAATAATAACATCAAATCGACCGCCATGCTTTTTCTACCCCCGGAGGAGTAAGTGTACCGATTTTATACAAATTATCAGTATGACCACAAAGCGTCCTTGAGGATATTTTTTTCTAAAATGACCCTTTTAAAATTAGCTATGAATTCACTGACCAAATTTCCTTGTTATTTTATTATTATATAGTATTTTTCTTTTATATATACATTTATACCTACGGTAACGCTCAATTCCAATAAATTTCCCCCAATCAAACAACATTTATAGTGGGTACATAATTTTATGATTATCATATTGAGCTTTTTCCGCTTATTGCAATACTACACAATTGCTGATCCTGTACGAATCGCAAGTGAACCCCACTGTTGAATTTGGTAGCACCTCTTGTCTGGAGCCCTAACATATCTTTAAAATAACCCTCGACTCTCTGCAGAAACGGTCGGTCTGTTTCATAGATTCCCCTATCTTCACAAAAGTATTGCAATATTTATAGCACAGGCGTCAGGTGGGGGATGCTGTTGTTCTACCGGTATTTCAATGGAAGATCCCCTCGACACCGGTGAATAGTCGGGAAACACGCCAAATATTTGTATACGGTTGAAATTTGTGGAACGGGTCGTTTCCACGACTCGTTATTGAGTTCAACAGCCCGGCTGTGGAACGACTTGGATTTCCTTCCTGGGTAACTTCCTACAACATGGGACACTTCAAGAGCCACGTTCACTCCTTCCTCTCCTTTAAAAGACCCTCCACACAGCAGCCTCAAATATGACATAGACCCCAAAGGAAATTATTTAACGTGGAGTTAATGTATAAAAAAGTATCATAAAAAATGTAGCGAAACTTGGAATAGGAAATAATGGTATTTGGGATAAGGAAAGTAACTAATTTGAGGAGGGTGTAAACTGAGCACAAAGTTTTTTTTTTTTATTGTGACAGTTGTTTTGAAATTTTTGGAACAACTGGAGATGAACAGACGAACTAATGTTCAGAATATAACGTTAATAAATAAAATAAGAAACATTATCTGTTTTCCACTTAGTATTTTTAGGAAACCTAAATAATATAATTCATTAAAAGAATTCAGGGATTTACCACAAACATTTAAATTCATTGACTTAAATAGCATTCACGTTATTATAAAACAATTTAGAAAAACCTGCCATTTTTTTTATTAAACGTGGGGAAAACGGATTTCAACCGTAAGTACCTCATAAAGTAAAGAATTTTAATTATTACGATTATTTCCAGAGTAAATTGGTTTTTACCGACATTATTAATAAATCAAGCATCATCACAACACAATTGATAGGAGTAAATAAAATCATATAAACTCGTCGCAATGTAGCCCAACCCCTTAAAAATGGCTTTGAACCCTGAAATAACTGTCACAATAATAAACAAACTAAACTATTTGCAAATTTTATTATGTGAAAACATTATTACATTTGATTTACGTTACATTAAAATATAAATTAAATCTGTTTCTACGAATTAAACGCAATAACAACTAGTCAAGCTGATTAAAAACAAGTGCTAATTTAATTTGGTAGCTTTTGAAAGCATCCCATATTTATATCGAAAGTTGTTTTATTGCTTGATCTTTAACATTTAAAAAATAATGGGTCGGTACTTCGAAGGTTTTCTAATTACTCGAGTGAAGAGAGATCCCATAATCGGATAGATAGCTAAAACACAATCGTGAACGTCCCCAAAGTTTTCCACGATCCGCAATACTAATGTATGTCATTCGTTTCTATGTCTCTATTTTTTTCTTTCAGAGATTTATTTTCTTCAATTTCGCATCCATTATCCAGCTTACTCCGTTTTGCCGTGAAAGAATTCCAGAGAACCTTCGACATTAAATTCCTATAGAATTTTAACGTCAAGCGATTGCGAACTTTCCACCATAGGCGTAATACCCATTTTAACGTGCACGAAGAGCTGCACTTACGACGGCGTGCTTCCTCTTCATCTGTATGCATCCGAGCATGGGTTTGTCATGCCCGTCCTTGGACTCGCCATAAATTTTGCATAAATACTGCAAAGCAATTCCATGGCTCATTCAAGAACGACATCTAAGTAATCTTACAAACCAAATAAAGACTCTTAGAAAGGTACACGCTATCTCAATACATTCCAAATTTTTATACATAAATTAACTATGTTTTTTTCACTAAGTTGCCTATTTTTGCTGACTTTGGGAATATCAATCTGTTTGGTGTGCCTAGTTAACTCGACGATCGGGAATAGCTTTTCTCTTCCGCGTGTTTCAAGAATTGGCTCATACGAAAGACGTTGAATTTCCGAGGAGCGGTATCTCCTTATACGACTATTCCGATCTGGGCGAAGGTGAGCTTTAAATGATACACCTTGTTCGGATTATTCAGCCATATTGTGTACTTGTGTCCGATGGAAGTAAAAGTCAGTGACCGTCAAAGGTCCGGCCGCTTTATTAAGGACAGGCCGAGCTAAGTTAATGATAGGAACATAACCTTATTTAGTTCGATTTCTTAATAAAGTTTCGACTGACTACCTTTTAGAAACCGAGAATTATAATCACAGCCTTCCTTTCTGAACGTATTCTTAATGACGGCTGCTTGCGTTTTTTAATGTGAACTTGGCACAATAGTCCCAACCCTCTGAGATAGTGAGAACTCAACTAGTGAGACTATGGCATCCCCAATAAGGAACTCCAGTCAAACGTTCAAACTTATTCCAGTATATTTCGTTTTTGTCTAAAGTCAGTTTTCATAGTTAAAATAATTTTCAATTTTTCAAAGCCCGCCAAAACGCTCCAAATCTATAGCCGGTCGGTTTGGATCAGTTTTGAGGTTAGAATGTCAAATGTCCAAACAAGGAAGAACTGTACCGTATATAATTTCATGTTCTATCCATAGTAAACCATCACTAAACATAATTAACAAAATTATGTACCTTTTTAGAAACTTTGACTAATAGTAGCATTAGTATGATCATAATATCCGCATTGATAATTGGTTTGCTCATGGATACTCTAATTTATTTTAATAATAATAGTTTTTTTTATATTGAACAACAATTATACACCAGTCACTCAAATTAAGTTAAAATTTCCCCAAACTAAAGAAATAGATATTTTAAATACAAAACAAAAGTGAAAAATATAAATTTTCATACTAATCCCAAGACAGAATGCGCACGTGACGTCATATCTTAAAAAAGCAACGGCACCAACATAACAAGATGTTTCGTTGAGATGATTTTTTATTCACTTTTAAATAACTATTTATAAATTCTAAGTATATTTATATATGATGAAAGTTATATATTCACAATCGGCGTTTGCTGATCTACATGAATACATGTTTTTAAAGCCATTATATTTTTCACTCGAGTTCCTTATTGTGGTGTGCTGTTAGGCTTAAGATAGTGGGTGAAGTACGTTGACTCAGAGCGTATACCCTAAAATAAAAGAGGTTGGTTTGGTTTGGTTCGAGAAGCACCATATGTATCAAAATCTGTAGTTTTCCCAACGTTTCATTTCATTATCACTATTAATAGCGATGTAACAACCGCTGTGGATGAATTTGAAGCAAGTTTTATCGATTTTAACGTATAATATTACATCACAGCAGCAGAATCAGGAATCCTGATTATTCTACATAGGTGCATAATGCCTTCATAATCTTAACAACGAAGCTGGAAAACTGAAGACTGTTATCAGAAGCCTATCAAACTCTTGTATGTGTGGATACCTGGATAGATAGTTTATTTACATTCTATAACATTTTTACATTATATACAAATCATTAGTTAGTTACACAAATAATGTTATATATTAAAGGAATTTATAGTTAAAGACTACTTGCTACGCTAGTTTGTGCCGTGTTATAGCAAGTAGTTCAATAAAGTATTTTGTTTTTATTTTTTATAACTTATTGAAGTTTGTAAACCTCATTGTAATATTTAATCATTGAAGAAGATAATATTAACACATCCCAAATGAACCACGAAACCGAAAAAACAACAGAAATTAAAAGATTTCAGTCGCATCTGGGACTCGAACCCAGGACCTCTACCTATCCGGGTAACCGCTTAACCAACTTAGCTAATGAGACCAGTTCAATTTACGCCATCTACACCGATATCATACTTCAAGTTCAAGACTTGTTAATATTATCCTCCATTTTTAAATCCGGTAAAAAAAATTAGGTAGAGGTCCTGGGTTCGAGTCCCAGATGCGAATTTCCATCGTGAATTTTTCGTTTTAATATTAAAAAAAAAGAAGACTGTTATACCTACGCCGTATTGTTTAATTTTAAAAAAAAATTATGCTAACTCCACATAGGAAAGACCTGAGGTAAACAACTCTCCTCGGGATTATGGTATTTTTGGGAATGCTGTGTGAAGGGAAATTACTGTTCAGTTTGGTATTCATTGAAATATAATGGAATATCTCATTAATGTTGTATGATCCAAATCGTATTTAACCTCCAGGGGGTGATGATTATTCGTGAAAATCTAATACTACCGGATAAAATATATAAAAAAATTTCTATGACTATCTACCCCTGCTGTGTCTTATAATTTTTTATTTATATTCCGGACAAAGCCAGGCATCAACCACTAGTTATGGGCATAATTATCAAGTTTTTTTTTGTAATTCCTGAAAACAGATAATTTTTTTTTTTCATTTATTTAACCAGAATGATTACCTATTTAACGTTTGAGGTTATCTGTCTTAGATGTGTTCGGCGGTATGTAGTGTATTGTGATACTTACCAATACTCACCAGAGCGCTTACGTTAATGATTGTCGCGGAGATATTAAATGAAAGAAGGTTCACTATTTGTTAGATTTATTTCTCACGCGTACAAAGATCAGAAGGAATATTTAAAGACTAGAAGTGATGCATTATGCAAATCTACAAGTTACTAGTAAGTTCGACAACACGACCGAATCAGCAGGGAGCAGAAAAGTGAATGATTCTCCTGTTCTGTGGATAACAGAAAGTCGGTCGGTTGTCATTTGAATGAAGGGTTACCATAAGAAAAAATAAACTTTGTGGCTAATAAATTGCTTGCATATTACATACCTTCCGCCCAGTTTCTTAAACGACTTAAAATTACATAATCTTAACGTATGGATGTAATACTAATACATATTCTTACAATTATCTTTGATGTAGATCAATAAGTATATACTCCAAATTGCTTATTGTTGATTAATATAAATCAAAGATAATTGTGTTACATTTGCATATTGTAAATAAACTAAAAATAATTACATTCGACATTTTTTCATTAAGACTTATTTTAAATATGTAACATCACTTTACAAGTCATCTTAAATTGTATTAATAGTATAAATAAAAATACTTAAGCTACCTCCTAAATAAACACTTTGCTTTTAGCAAAAAAAAAAAAAAGGAGTCAAGTGACTTACGATTAAATACAAGTCGTTATTTCAGACAACTTAAGCTTGATTAAAATCTACATATATATATATGGTAAGTATAATACAGGATTTTTTAACAAAGTGATTTCCCTATCACTGGAATAAAAAGGAAATTATTATTAAACTTAAGCTTAAAATCTAAATGTTTTTAATTTATGCTTATCACAAAAATATAAAGTTGTGTTCATGAAATTTGAGTCTTATTTTGAGTGTTTATTTCTAACTTATCGTTATTGTGGGTGTATAGTATTATCATTTTTCATGAACGAACAAGAGTATATTTTGTACGATTGCTTACCTATGCTTCGGTAAGATGATGAATATATCAGTAAACAATAATTTTAATGGTTTGTTTACTTTACCATTTCGTTTTCTTACAACTAGTTACATGGTGAACATGTTTTTAAAGATGAAAAACTTTTCAACATTACAACGGTTCATCTCGTCGATGACCGAGATGCATTTCTTTCTACATAGTGTTTCTTTTGAAAATAAAAATTGTATAACAACAGTACTAGAGTTCAAAATTTATACAAAAATTGTAGACTTTAGTATCAGTATCTTTAAATTAGCTATGACTTGAATATGTTATAAGGAAAATAATTAGTTTTATTTGCCCAAATTAATTGCGTTACGACAGTTATCTGTCGGGAAAATGTACTCTGCGACCAGATCTTGTTCTCTTGATTTCTGGGAGTGGTTCCTGGACAGATGCGTAAGCTGGCACGTTATCTTCTACAGGTATGAGCAGGTTTCAGTCGGTCTATGGAGACACGTTTAGGCTTTCCTTTTATGCTGATGACGAATGTCTTCTCATCGCGTTCTTCTACCTTGTAGGGACCTTCATAAGGGTTTTGAAGGGGTTTTCTTCCACCGTCTGTTCTCAGAAAGACGTGGGTAGTTTGAGCTAGGTCTTTATGTACAAAGCACTTTCTTGATCCATGAGCGCTGGCAGGTGTTGGCTTGATATTTTCAAATTTTCTCTGCAATCGATCGATGTAGGTATCAGGTTCTTCTCTAGGCGTTTCGATGAAGAAATCGCTAGGTAATCTTAATGTTCTACCTGGTGAGTTCAGCAGGGGAACATTATATATCTTCTCGAACTGTAAATCTCAATCCAACTAGGATCAGTGGGAGATTTTTAACTAGTTCGGCTCGCCACTCGCCATGAGAGATGCTTTCAGCGTACGATACCATCTCTCTATTAGGCCATTGGCCTTTTTTGATAAGCGGTGGTCCTTGTATATTTGATACCAAATTTATCTGTTATCTTCTTAAATAAGAAGTTCTCGAACTGACGTCCCTGGTCTGTAGTAATCGTCTCCGGGGTACCGTGACGATCTAACCAGTGGTCCATCAGTGCGGTTGCTACTGCATCTGCAGACATGTCCTTCAGTGGGACAGCTACAGGCCAGCCGGTGAATCTATCGATCATTGTCAACAGGTATTGATAACCGTTGCTTGCTGTCAGAGGGCCAACTAAGTTGATATGAAGATTAGGGAAGCGGTCTTCTGGTAAAACATATGTCGAGAGTGGAGCTACTGTATGTTTTGAGACTTTCGCTTTCTGGCAAGGGATACATTGTTTGACGAAGCTTTTGATTGCTTTTCGCCATCTCTGTTCGCATGGAAGCTGGAACAAAAGGTCTGACATGGCCAGTTAATATGTCACACCATAGTGATCTGTCGGTGCCGGGAATCACCATTTATTTGACGCAGGGAGAGGCCGGTGTCATCTTTCGCCTTAATAAATTCGTCGTTTTGACACTGCGCTTCTGCCATCTTCCCATGGTCAATTTTAGTAGGACAGTATATCTCCTCAATGCGGGATAGGGTGTCAGCTACTATATTCTGGAGTCCAGAGATGTGCCTAATATCAGTTGAAAACTGTGTAATATATATAATCCAACTGTCTTTCTTGACGTGGAGAGCTAGAGGCTCGTTTCTTGCTAAAGGCAAAGGTGATCGGCTTGTGATCAGTGTAATATTATGAAATTACGTCCTGGCTTCGTTAATATATATGCGTTGTGTTCTTCCATCTTCAATTTGCCGATGTCTTCTTTTGGAATTACGATGAGATTTTCTGTTCCTGGTTCTTCGTTAGATCTTTCTTCGTGAGTGGTCATTACATAATTCCCATGCAATATGCAGTAAATGTGGCAATAAAATATGGCTAATATGACAAGAAAATATGTAAATTTGTCAAGGTTAGGATGTATGTTAGAATGATTGCATTTTAAAATTCGTAATCCATATATCAATTTAAAAATTTAAAATCTCAAAAGGTTGTAAAAAATGTAAAACGGTTAAAATCTTTTCATAGAATATAATAAAAAGTTTGAAAGAAACTAATGTTCAAACAAATGGATTCTAATATTATTTGAAATTTTGAAAGTTGGAACAAAATAATTGTAACATTATTTGCGTTGCATTGTATGCTTTTACGGAACACATTTGAATTTGTAACACTTTTGAAACAAAATAAATTGTAACATTATTTGCGTTGCATTGTATGCTTTTACGGAACACATTTGAATTTGTAACACTTTTGAAACAAAATAAATTGTAACATTACTGGTATTCACTTGTATGCATTTACGGAACACATTTGGGATTGTAACATTTTTGGATAAATAATTCACTAAAAAAAAAAATGAAAACTTGATTTTCACTGTGAAGTTAGTAATTAAAAATTTTACTTTTTTAACATTTACGTGTTAGAAGGTAATCATCTCGTCTCAGCTGTGGGATCGGGTCTGATTCGTCTTTTCCTGAATGTTTTGGGTCAGATCCGACGATAATTCCGCCGCTCGAATCGACGATTCTTCTTTTGTATATCGCTGGAATAGATTGTAACAAAGAGATTAGTTTTTATTGAAATCATGAATTGAGGAAAAATATTAATTGTGTCACTATTTTCATTAATACATGAAATTTTAGGCATTGTAAAGATATGTTTTTATTCTTAGCGCCTGTAAGCTGTTAGAGCTGATGATAGAGAGAATTTAAGTTTATTCCTTTAGGAATGTGACAAATAATATGATAGAACCAATTCTGAGTAATAATAAATTCTTTTTTTTTAATACAAATCTAGGCATATTTGCGGATTGCAAGGTTAATCATGGATTACTTTATTATTCGACATCATAGCATTTACCAATTGCACGTGATTATTTCACGAGGTATATTATTAAAATTACTGAGGTTTTTTAAAAAATTCTAAATATTGTTATGCACTGTTATTTATTAATTAGGAAAAATGTACTTACCAGGGAAAGTGACCTCAGGATTCACTATTCTATTCCTACCGACCGGCCGTTATGAATTATTCCGCGTGTTTTCGGGGTCCAGAACCAGAATGATTACCTATTTAACGTTTGAAGGTTATCTGTCTTAGATGTGTTCGGCGGTATGTAGTGTATTGTGATACTTACCAATACTCACCAGAGCGCTTACGTTAATGATTGTCGCGGAGATATTAAATGAAAGAAGGTTCACTATTTGTTAGATTTATTTCTCACGCGTACAAAGATCAGAAGGAATATTTAAAGACTAGAAGTGATGCATTATGCAAATCTACAAGTTACTAGTAAGTTCGACAACACGACCGAATCAGCAGGGAGCAGAAAAGTGAATGATTCTCCTGTTCTGTGGATAACAGAAAGTCGGTCGGTTGTCATTTGAATGAAGGGTTACCATAAGAAAAAATAAACTTTGTGGCTAATAAATTGCTTGCATATTACACCTACATAAATACATAACAATTTTTTTCATTTTAATTATTACGTTAATTTAATTTCAGAAGGAACAATTTCTTTTTAAATATACATAGACTTTTTTATTTCATCTGGCTAATGGATTCCCTCGTAGCTAATGGATTGCTTACCTTATTGTTTGTAAAAGTATGTTATTATGCTGTCGTGTAAAAGGAGTGCGTGTACTTGAGACACTTTAATGAATTCTGTGTTTGTGTGTATAAGTTTTTTTTTATAGTATTCAGAATACTCGTATAATTTTCTTATTTTTAAAATTTTGTTTCCTCGTATCATTTTTTGGTGAATGTTCTAGAATTAAAGTTAAATAGCTAATTCATTTATGTATGTTTCATGTAAGTTGCCGCACCTACAGCAGCATTTGAGTTTATTATGTCTTCAATGATAATATTATTGTAGAAGTACTTTCTGTGAAAAGAGACTTTGCAAAGAGTAATCGTGCAGCGAAGCAACAACTCTCTCATATCATGAAATTTTGTTATAACATATTATCATCCCAACGTCTCCACGCACGTGACATATGACTCAGACTCAGACTATATAATTGCGAAAACATTTAGTTCCAGCGCCGGTCTTCGATTATTTCTCTTGAACTTTCTAGTTCTTTTCACCTTCATGAACATGCCTGATGGGTTTGTGAGGCTGTACACTGTACATGTTTGTCTACTATAAGATGTCAGACTGTACGTATAGGCAGAGCTATTTATACAGAAAGGGCACATCTTAGCTGTGTTATATCTAGAAATAAGTAAGTCCCAACTCTTGTTCTTGAGTTTTTTGGGCCTTTGGTTTTCCTACTCCACAAATTTTAATGATGTGATTTTTATAAGAAAATGTTTGGTTTCGTTTTTATCACCAAATTATTTCTCACAAACACAATTATAAAAACAATCATAAAAACAATCAACAATCAGAATATTTCGTTTCTTGGAAATATTCGTTTTTAATTGATTGGAAACATTTGGATTCCAAAAATAATCGATTAAATTTCATTCTTGTGAATAATTATTTTTTAAATCAATGCACCGAGTTACCGAAGCATGATCTAGTTTCTGATATTTTGAAGGCAAGCAAAGACTGCAGGCTTTATAAATACGGCGCCTCACCAACATCGGCATCGGAGCGGTTTGTTACAACTGCGGCTGGATAAGACTCTGGGGGTATTTAACCACTCCTGCGTAAACTGTTGAGTAACTATTCTTCAAGTAATTTATTCTTAGGATTAACACAGTGGTAAAAACAGCCATTTACTTGACGGGCACAGTTAATCGGCGGTGGTTGCAAAACGCTACTCGACGAGCAGCGCTAATCGAAGTTTATTCAGAGGTGGTGAAATAGACGCTTAGACTTGTGTAAACCAAAGCATTTGGAAAATTCACCCTAAAATCGGTTTCCAATCCTCACATAGAATATTCAAAAAAAAAATCCCTTTAAATTATATAATTAATATTCAGGAGATGAGCAGATGTTCGTCATCTGTTGTTTTTTTTAACTGACTGTAAGTACGTAATTGATATCGTGTCAATGATTTTGGAAAACGATTGACCAAAACTCTTGTACCTGCCCATTAATCAAAAAAATGATAAATTTATCTACCTGCCAAATGCTGTGTATGATTTCGATTTTTTTTTGTTAACTGCCGAGTCATATTGCATGTAGTTTTGCTAATGTCGTTTTTAAACAAAAGTAAATGTCAGCATGATTGATGCGAAAGTAATAATAACGTGTGCAAAAATAATATGCTTAGGTTTTTTAAGGAGCATTGAACATTTAATTCTGTATTTGCTAGAAAAAAATACGTCTATTGTTCTGAAAGAGAAAATATCGTGATCTATGATTTGTAAATTTCCTGCTTGTGGTACGAGAGAGATTTTTCTCTTTGAAACACATCAAATATGTATTTGTTTTTTTTTTTTACATATATAGGTATAATAAACTTGCCATGTATTATAAAATAGACACACGCGGAAAAATTGTAAGATAAATTACATGTACAAAGAAGAGGCACAAAAATAGATTTAAAATAGAAAAGGGAATTTATTTAATTTAATTTTATATTTTAGTATGTAGTATTTGTTACATAATATTCAAGGTTATTACAGATTTGTGCAATATCCTTTCTTTCCTAATATAAGCTGTTGCTTGTGTTTATATGGTAAAAGGAGTGCTCGTAAATTTTTATATATGAACATGAATATTTGTCTGTTTTTCTGTCCTAGATTTTCTCAAAAATTACTCAACCGTTTTCGTTTAAAATAGCATAGTTTGTTCTTATTAGTGTCGAGAAGGTTTAGAGAGTAGTTTGAATGAAATCCAATTTGTAAAACTGTTGCTATAACGTTTTAAAATTAGTGTAAAAAACACTGAACCCCCCAAGTTGTATTGAGGTTAGCCCATAGATATCCACCCTGGTTAGCCACAGATTACATATTCAAAAAAAGATGATTCGTTTGTGTAGAATATTTTCAAAATGGGAAACATAAGTATATATTTACTTAAGAACTTTATTATTTAAATATGTTTTGAAAAAAAATAAATGTTTCGAATGAAATAAAATTTTCAAATGAAACGTTTATTTTTTGAAAAATATATTTAAATAATAAATCTCTTTAGTAAGTACCTACGTGTGTTTTCCGTTTTGAAAATATTCTACTCAAATAAAACTTTTTTATAACATGTAATCTGTGGCTAACCAGAGTGGTATATCTATGGGCTAACCTCAATACAACATGCCCGGTTCAATGTTTTTCACACTAATTTTAAAACGTTGGAGCAACAGGTTTACATATTGGATTTCCTTAAAACTACTCTCTAAACCTTTCCGTCACTAATAAGAACAAACTGTGCTATTGTCAGCGAAATCGGTCGAGGAAATCGAAGACAAATAGGCAGAAAAAGATTTATTTATATATATGTCGATTTTGTAGTTTTCATACTCCACATATCGATTAGGGATCGGGCAATACATTCATGCTAAGGGTCAATGATCACTCGCGTTTCCCAATTATTTAACGATTATTTTCACTGACCAGCATTCACCATAGTATAATGCTATTATTATTGACTTAACGGCTGGTTAAGTTAACTGAAGCTTATTGTTGGCAGTAAAGAACTGGCACAGTGGCGAAAGTGTTAAGGAAATGTTTATATAATTTATACGAGAGTGCTATGGAGGGTTTATGGCCACTTTCATTGCAACACGGATGACCGTCGACATGATATAGCACATTATGCAGCGAACAGTTCAAGATGAATGGCATATCTACGATATCGTCAGAATTTTATTTATTTATTTTGTTCTGTTTTAATTTCATTTTTATTTAGTGATGAAAGATTTTTTTTATCTGAATACCCCACAGGGGTCCCAACTATGCTCCCTGCTAATCGGAGCCAGTGTGACTGTAGCATCCCCAATCGGGGTATGTTACGATCGGTGACCAGATAATTCAACACACTTTTTAAAAGTAGGAAAAAAACTATTCCAAAAACCTTATCTAATCTAATCTAATTTTATTTATAATTTTTTTTAATATGTTTTCTTCAATAAATGTATAATTACTCTGTGGTATCATTATTAATAAGATTTACTTTGTGTTAATTACTTTAACGGTGGTGTACACGAAGGAATTCTAAATTATTTTATTGTTAACATATATTTATACATAGGTTCGTTTAGGTTATGTTAGGTTTAAGGGCTAGTTTTTTTTTCGTCATTTTAATGACTTTATTTCACTTTTAAAAAGTGTGAGGATTCATTCATGTGTTGTTTTATCAATGAACCGTTATGATCAGTTCATAAAGGCTAAAAAGTGTGCCGATTCATACATGTGTTGTTTTATCAATGAACCGTTATGATCAGTTCATAAAGGTTAAAAAGTGTGCCGATTCATACATGTGTTGTTTTATCAATGAACCGTGATGATCAGTTCATAAAGGCTAAAATGTGTTCGATTCATATATGTGTTGTTTTATCAATTAACCGTTATGATCAGTTCATAAAGGCTAAAAAGCTGTGTAAAAATGAGTTTTTATTTTTAAATTTGATGTAAATTAAATTTAATAATGTTATTATTAAGTTCTGCAAGTATTTTTATTTTTTATTATTGTGACAGCTGTTTCGGCGTTCAAGGCCATTTTCAAACTGTATTATATTAAATTAATTAACCAGAAGTTGAGCGATGAAAGTAACGTTTGGTTTTCCCGTAATTTGCCAATATTTAAAAAAAATATTCTTCGTCCGTTTCTTACCACCCGGTATACCGGCCATTAAGGAATGAGTGAGTTACACGGTGACCGTAATGTTATTGTTATTTATTGAGTTGATTGGGGAATCTTGTTTTAACGATGATTATCGTACAGCATACGTTCGATTGTGTTTTTAAAAATTTAATCATTTTTCGGTTTATGTCATATAAAAGTTTTATGTGTTATATTTTATCTGCAAAACGTTTATTTAAAATTTAACGAAAATGGCAAAAGACAACAGTTATAGTTTAGTGACAATGATCTTAGTATGAATTATTTAAAATTCACAAAAAGTGATATGTCAATTAATCTGCGACTTTCGACGTATAAATATAAAACACATATCACGTGATCAAAATAAAGGAACGAATGGAAGATTGCTCATGATGACAATAATTGTTTCCCGATTAAATTCCCAGAAATTGATCTATTAAGGTAACACGAGAATGGGTCGCTTCTACGACTCGATCTTGTGTTCAAGGTCATTCAACAGCTCGGCTGTGGAATGACCTGCCGGCTTTTGTGTATCCTCCATCCTACAACATGGGTCTCTTCAAGACCCAAGTTCACTCCTTCCTATCCTCTAAAAGTCCCTCCACACAGCATCCCCAAATATGATATAGGCCTTGAGGGAAATTATTTCCCTCGGGGTCTCCTGTGTGGAGTTACTGTAAACGGTAGGTTTTTCCGTCGTTTGCTAATACGTATTTCAAAAACCCTCTGAGTTTGTCAATTTATAACCATACTTCCAACAATAAAGCTATACTTATTTATTAAGTTGATTAGAGAATATTGATTGAATAATATTATCATCGTACTATATACTTACGACTATGAGCGTGTTTTCAAAATCAGTTTTCGGTTTATGCTCTATAAAACTTTCCGTATTATATTTTTTTCCGCATTAAGAAGTATTGTATACTGTCTACTGTAATTTTTTTTTAAATTAATCTTTTGTTTGTGTTATTGTATGTTTTTGAATAGTAAAGACCAATGTTTTCCGAATTAAGAACTGACTCACAAATCTATGAAGTGTATCATTCCACATTGCATTAATTTCGCCTAAGTGCTTCGTCGCAATTTTCGTGGCTAACGGTTAAATTTAAAAAAATAAATTAAATGGATTTCTAATATATCACATAATGACCATTTTCAAATATTCAACGCGCAATTAAAAATCATACCCGGATAATCCTACACACAGCTCAACTTTGCTCACAGAGCAATGCACGCCACTGGTTACGTTGTACCACAACCCATGTTCAATGTTTTGAGAATTTTTAAGGTTATCGCAAACACCGACAATCTGTCTGATTATCCGAAGATAATCTTTTTGATATGTAATGACATCGTCATGTATTCCATGATCAGAATTTTATCATCAGGTCAACGGTTCTAATAATAATTCATCCTGTCCAAAAATACCGAAAATGAGTTATAATACTTCCCTGAGCGGCTTCGTCGTGGAGATCACCATGCAAAAATGAGTCCTTTGTTGCAATTTTCATTTATAGATAAACCAATTTTGAGAATTGTTTTGTGGCCTCCTGCAAAATATATTAAATGGACGTGGGACCATTGACCTCTCGGGTACAGATATTTTCTCAGAATTTTTCGATTGGCTAAATTGTGAAATCGTAGGTAAAATTATCGATTTAATATATTATTTATAATCGTGCGATGATTGATTTAAGAGAAATATACAAGCCAAATACCGCAAGCTGTCACCACGATCATACGTATAAAAATCGCTTGGCAAGCGGAGTCTGACGTAAGCGCAAAAAGCGGTTTTTATTTATTTAGTGAATTATTAATTGTGTAAGAAAGAAAAAAGTTGATCAAGGAAAATTGTTTGTATAAACTTTTTTTGCATAATTTTCTGGTGAAAATATAAATTATTTAGTAGTTTACGCATATATTTTTTATAACGTAATTAACAATTTTATTTTAATGTCTGAATTTATCCAAACAAATTTTTGGTTTTCATAATGTAAAACGATTCGTACTAAAGATTAACCGATTCTGCGATTTCACTCATAGCTTCGCCGCATGAGAATGCCTGCGATGTAGGTATAATTATATTATAAATGATTTTTTTGTTTTTGTTTTAAGCCACTTTATTTTATCTGTGAATTATCGACCGGTTTCGGTTGAACTCAACCTTCTTCAGGAACGTACACATAAAATGTATACATATAAAATGTACACATATAAAATGTACACATATAAAATATACATATGTAAAATATACGCATGTAAAATGTACACATATAAAATGTACACATAAAATGTAGACATATAAAATGTACACATAAAATGTACACATATAAAATGTACACATATATGTATACGTACACTTATATACGTTACGTAAGTGATTGATTTCTTCGACAAACGTATAATTTAAAGCGCTGCAGTAGAAATATGTAGCCCGCTCACTGGGTAGAGACGATTATCTCCACATTTGTGCACCTCTAACCACAGTTGATCCAGGAAGAGGGAGAAATGTTCCCTAGCAATCCACACAAAAAAATATTTGCAGTAATTTTAAACGTATAATTTGTATTGAATGTTCGCATAGTAATTTAAATATCGATTTAATGTTTTTTTTTTTCTTTGTAAAGATCTTTCTTGTTTTTTTAAAAGAAAGACAAACATTTCCGGGTTACAAATAACCTGGCAATATTTGAAAATCTCCTACTACCATCACAAAAAGCGGAAGATGTTGCTTGTGTCGTGATGGAGGACTTATCTAGCCGAGGAATTGAACTCACGATGCCTGGGTGAGACCCAGACGTTATGCCAACTTAGCCACTGACCGGTCAAAATCTTGATCGTTTGCGCCATTGGAAATATTTTCTATTTCAAGTAATTTTGTAGTTAACTTTTCACCCGTCTGGGAGGCAAACATCTCAAAATAGAAATAGATTTTTAGCCACACAAATATATCCGATTCATTTCTGATACTGTCAACAAATCACGAGGAGGATAAACAATCAAGCAAAAAAACGACACCTTATATAAAAGCTCATATCAGAAGTTCCCTGGTTCTGTATTGGGTTTATTCCTTTTATAGAATGACAGCTGCGCCTGGATTATTGTGATCAGTTTTTCTTGCATTCTGGCACTCGCCGCTCGCAATACTGGCTGCTGGCGGCGCGCATGTTCAGTTGACTTTTGTATACCGGCGCAGAAGGACGGTCGGTCGCGCGCGCATATCTCCCGCGCATCGGTTCTAAATTCAAAAACGTTTTCGCGCCGGAAGTAAAGCGCTTTCCGAATTTCAAAGTTCGCAGTTTGTTCCGATTTCCTTATGTAAAAAAAAAAAACAGTTATATCCGTGAACAGTTTATTTATAGTTTACAAAATTGTGAAGGTGATTTTCAAGACACTTTGGATTTTATTTGTGTACTTACGTATGTTTTTAATAATTGTCTATTTTTTTTCCATAATCTCACCTTTATTTCAATGTTTTCTTCTTCTATGCACAGAAACTACTTCATTGTAAACAATCTATACTTTAGTGTCGATTGGAGGATGTTTTCCGACATTTATTGCAAATACGAGTATACAAGTGAGGAGCTCAGTATCAAAGTGGGACATAAGCCATTTGGATTATTTTGCAGTAGAGTGAGTTTCTTGTTTCGAATATGTAGGCATCAAATATCTGATATTTTTTACTACCTGCATAATCCTTGAACGTAAAGAATCACAAGCCATCAATAACATTCTACAATTTAATACTCTAACTAATTTATATTTAATTTTGAAAATGCTTATGTCCGCTTTTGATACTAAAACAAGCAATTGTCCGTTTTTGAAACACATGAACCTGTAAGTGTCTATTTTCGAAACAAAGTCTTACAAAGGTCGAAGGTTCATAATATGAAATAAAAGGCGGTTCAAGTTCATTTTTAGGAAGTATATTTTTTTTATACAGTTTGAACAGCTGCCACGGGATGTTTTTATAAAATAAATAATAATACAATTGAAAAGAAATAAAAATTTAAATGGAGTTTCACAAATAAAACTTTATAACAATAAGAAGACAACATTAAATTTGCAATTCCACTTCAATATTATTTTGCAATTCCACGTCAATATTATTTTGCAACTCCACGTCAATATTATTTTCAAAACATTCACATGGATAATCTTCTTCTGATGGTTGATTATTTGTCAAATTATTGTCTATTATGTTTTTGTACCACTGAAGGGTTTCCATACACTTCCACTCTGCACCAAAATGTTTACAGAGCAGATTGTCTACGTCAATAATTTTGTTCTAGTTCACTTTTATTCCTAACGCTACGGGTGCTGCATTAATTTCTTCAAAATTGTGCTTTTTTTTAAGAATTGATTTTTCTCCTGCGATGTTATTATTATAAGCTAATTCACCTTTTACCAAAATCTGGTTTTTATTTGTTTTGCGCAGTGTAAATCTCTTACACTGCGATATTTTGAAATGCAATTGTCCAGTTGCCTTTACGTGATGTTTTGCTTCATCCTTCCAATTGAATGGCTTCCAGTCACTGCCAATTGTTTTCAAAGAGCCACGTGTTTTGAAAATGTCATGGTATTCTTCTACACTGATTATGGTCGTCTTCTTTTTCAAATCTTTTTCGATTAGACCGAATACCCGATCTGCCGGGAGGAAAGAATGTCCCGTAACGGGAAAAATTATTTCCACCTTGGTAATTGATGCTGGAGCGTCACTGTGCAGCCATTTCGCACACATCGTTAACATGGTTAAATTTTTATTTTGGCCTGCACATCCATAGGCCACCAACCTAACATTGTTGAAGACCACCAATGATTTTGTTGTGAGCTCATTGAAGATTATTGAAGCCACTTCATTTGATGATTTCCTTGCTTGGTTTTCATTCCAGGTATATATGGAGACATTATCTGGAGATAAATGGTCTTTCGATGTGCCAGTCGCGACAGCTAGATTGTAGCAATACAATTGTCTGGAATAATAAGCCGACTAGTCACTGACTTTTGGTAAAACTAAGTTTTTCTGGCAGTCGAACGACATAAGAAAACAATCGTCTGGTTTATCTTTCAAGTATTGAAAGAAACAATCAGCTTGTTTTTTTATGTAGTGTTAATTTGAAAACAAGATCATCCCTTTTAGTGAAATCCTTTTCAATTTTCAGTTTTTCTTTTAATTCGATGCATGTACTGCATTCATCTGTACTGGGACTTGAAAAACTTATATTAAAGTTTGTATTGAAGACATTCCTAAAATAAGATTCTTTCACTTTCAAATCATCAAGTACTTGATTATTGTACATTTTCCATATTTTAGAAATACTAAGACTTGAATCCAAATAAATTGTTGTACTTCTAGCGCGTGTGTAGTGAGACTCAGTTCCTTTGAGCCCCTTAATGAAATTTTTTACCGACTCTAGTTTTTTTTCAAATAATTTATACTTTCTCGAGCCACCCCTTGTTTCTAAAGGTACCAAACAATTATTTTTTTTGAATCTTTTAAACACTCCAATCACTCTGTGCTTGGTAATGTTCAGTGCAGACAAAAATGTGTTTCTGCAGGTAGGCAGGTTATTTCCGGCGGAATTTAAGATGCTGTATTGAAATGTGTTTAATTTTTGTTTAATTGGTGGCTGAAATTCCTTGCGGTGTCTTTTGGGTGAGCGTACTCTGCAAAACTTCAATATAAAGGCATCTTGTTTGTCTTTCGCTGGGACGGAGTAGAACGCGTCATGGAACTTCTTTAAATCATTCATCGTTAATAGCCTACACTGCAAATCACGGCGATGATCACACGTTGGATATCTGGGAAAGCCTTTTGACGAATACCTAAGTTAAGTAAAAACATAAAAATATTAGTTATTTGATTCAATGATAAAAAATCAAATAAATGCATTTAATAATTGTCGCTTAAAAAAATAAATTTGTTAAAAATAAATCCTCCAATTAGTTTTAAAATTAGTTAAAAATAAATTTAATGTAATATCATTTTTATATTTTATTACATTTAAATATATGATGAAAGGCATTTTTTTTTTAATATTTCGTGATATCTTACACATAATATGCATGCAGAAAAGCATATTATTGCATATAATATCTTGCACATAAGATTCTTCCAGAAAATATTTCCTGATTTCTTGCACATAATATTATATCGATTGAAACACCCGCACTCCGCACATGACATTTGAACAAATTCGGTTGGTTTTAAAATCAAACAATAATGCCATTATTTCACTAGGAAACAATCCTAATTTTAAATATATTCATAAAAATAGGTGTGTTAGTCTCATAAACGTAGGATTCAAAGTTCCAATCGTCGTATTTATACGAGAAAACCTCATTGAAATGGGCACAGATTTGAAATAGTATTACGGGTAAACTGACTTACTTTAACGTCTTTTCCTTTGCTCGTTTCCAATTTTCGGGGTTGGTTACGCGCTTGCGAGCATAAGTTATCTCCATTTTATCAAATTTTAATCAATATAATGCTTTTAAACTTTAATAACACCTCAAATTTCTTCCTAAAACTGTCAACCTACTTTCACATTCGGCGGTTGGCGACTAACTGTCAAAATGTGTCAAAATAACAGCGGCCATGACACTTTTTGTGATGCTTTTGTATTGTATGTCCGAATTTGTCGCAAACATGAGTTGCAAGTGTCCACTTTTGAAACAAAGTGTAAACTTTAACATGCGATTTCTTGTATTAAATGACCGTTTTTGATAGATTTTCTGAGTTATTC
>JAHDVE020007458.1:0-47095 GCA_022606495.2 Halesus radiatus | reverse complement strand
TCGAGCATAATAGATTAGTTTACAATTTAGAGGATATGAAAATAAACATTTAATTTTAAGCAATATGAACTAGGCACGCACTGTACTCTAGCAAAGATATAGGAAAAGTGAGCTGCTGTACCCTAGCAATGATGCGGAAGTAATAGGATCGCAATATAGTAGACATAAAGTTTATAAAGGATCTTACAAAGAATTGCACCGAGATATTTGGAAAGTTAGCGGGAATAAATAAAAGTGTCTTTCAGATTCGAGAACAATATATTGGTTTACAATTTAGGGGATATGACAATAAACATATTTTAAGCGATTACCAGAGAACATTTACAAATTACTCTGGGAATTGCTTCCCGAAATAGTTTTATTAGGGCATTTAAAGGGGGAGACGGGATGCTTCTTTTAATAACTACAATAATACAAGGGTACTGGCGACTTATTATCTGGTCAAGGTTAAGGTAAACGATAGCTAGGAATTCGAGAAGTAGGTAAACAGTTTAGGGTTAAATTCAGGTTCAGTTGAAAAAGTCGTTTTACAGTACAGGAAGAATTTGCAAAAAATTTCGGTGGAAAGCCGTTATTACCGAAATTGGATTGCATGACGACGCATGATTGATCATTTCAATCATCACCAATTCGGTCATTATCATGATAGATAACAAAATCGATACAAGAGTATATTTTACGTTATCTGGGAATAGTATTACTATAAAAAAGTTCCGTTTGCTAAAAATGTTGTTTTGACAATGTATTTTCTATTAGATTATTACTTCATCTTCGATATGAATGTTGTTAATTAAAGAAAAAAGATGAATTTTAATTTATTTTGAAATTAAATATTCCCTTAGAAGAAATAAACTACACGTCCATATTAAAAAACTTTAAAATTCATAAACTTGAAGACAGAAGAAGGATAAGCGACCTAATTATAAATTCGATTATTTTTATAAACAATAATTATTATCCTGAAACACTCATCCAATTTTGGATGAGTTACCCTTTGCGCTATGCACAAAAATCTAGTCTTAAAAACTTTAGTTTATCAATTAATAAATATAAATTCGATGCTCAACTTTTGCGAACTCCCGAGTCCTTTTTCAATGTCACCTTTCACAAACAAGTTTCAAAGAAAACTAGAAAATTCCTCGCCTATATAGTTTAGCAAACGAATATACAAATGATAACGACATTTTTAACATGATAAATTCAATGTTTATAACTCATCTTAACAACTTTTCAATGTCAAAATTTAGTTTCTAATAACTTTAGACAATTTTTTTACTACTTCCTGGTGAAATTTTGCACACTTGACGTTCAGATTAGGAAAATTACGGGATAGAGATTACACAACACAACTTCAAAACTTTACTTCAAACCATTTATAACCTCGGGCAATGCCGGGTACTTTAGATAGTTTTATATACAAAGTGATAATGACATACAAAATACAGAAATGAGAACATTTAAATCAAGGACATTAAAATATGGCTTACGAAATCAAGAGTTCCTATGACCATCGTCCCAGTCCTGAGGTTGGTGCCGCAACAGCACGACTGGACCCTCAAGGAGATTCTCATCTTGTGATCTGTATAATATTTTATTGAAAAAGTAACACGTATTTAAATTTTTTGTGGTCACGAGTAAACTATCTGTTAGTGATGATAAAAAATATAAATAAACTAGTAGTAGCAATAACAAATAGTAGAAGTACATGACGCGGGTTATAAATATTATTAATATTACGTGGTAGTATACAAAGGCCGACTGACAAGTGACGTTAAAAATGTCAACGGTCAACGCAGCACCGTAATTAATAAAAAAACATTAAAACGGTAGATGATTGAAATTTGATCCACCGCATGGAAAGCAACTATTCCGGCCATTACACCACCGAGTCCTATGGATAGGGCGACAAATTTAGTATCCATAACTGAAAATAACAGTTACGTATGTTTGATATTCGAATATTACGTATATGTGGATAATTTTACCATCCTATTTCGAGTTACGTATGTTGTATAAATAAAAATCATTTGTACATCTGCCATCTTGCGAAACATAATGAAACTTTTGGAAAATGGAATTATCTCGAAATTCCTACTATAAACCACTCTTGCCAACAGAAGACGTTAATGCAGTTTTGTGTTAAATTTCAAGGCGTTACATTAGTCGTTAAGCAGCTGAGTTGCTCTGTTGATTGACGCGTTCTGTTAAGCATTACTTCTCACTTTCGGAGCATAAAAAAGTGCATGGCATCTCCCAAGAATATACTTGTTAGGAAAGTATAAGCTTACCTCTTACCTCTCAATATCGATGGATTATATATAGTTCCAGAGGTTGAATTAAAAAAAATGTTTACCTATAAATGTTTATCGGCGGACTTCTAAGGTATTAATACAGATTATTGTGTACAAAAAGTTACAAAATCTTGAGAATAATGCATTAATAATTATCGTTGTTTCCGTATCATTATCTTTATCATTGTGCGATAGATCATCATCAAACTCTCGCAGTGCCCAGTATTATCTACATTATATCCACTGTGTAAAAAATGGTTAAAAACTCGTTACACCATTATCTCTAATACATGTTATATTCCGAAAGTAATCCACCAAAAAATGTGTGATGTCGCACGAAAAACTCTATAATCAGCACATTATTTACAATCTTCTATTGTTTATTGACACGATCGCAGATGCGATTTGGTAGTGGGTTATTTTTAAATAGATTTTTATTTTTATGTAAATCAAATTAAATAATGTTATTTTTAAGTTCTGCAAGTATTTTCAGTTTTTATTATTGTGACAGCTGTTTCGGCGTTCAAGGCCATTTTAAAACTGCCTTTAATACTTCATTTGCTGCCTGTGTCGATTTATGCAAAAAAAATGTCACCTAGAAGCTTGCTTTATTTTATTTTGTGAAGCCCAGGTGCAAATATTAAAAAAATTTCATCCACTGTTCAAAAAACTGTTTTTGCTACATTATACAATTTACAAGAATTTTTACAGGCGTGAAACTTAACTATTTTCTCTGCTTATAAAAAGATTTAAGCAATATAGTGCCTGGTTAAAACATAGGCCAAGATGTGCCCTACTCTCAGTATTTAAACAAAGTATCTATAATGATTCCAGGCGATCAAATTTTCAAACCAAAAATACTCGATTTTGATGATGTTAGATCGTTTTTGGGGCAAGTGTTCGATAATTATCGACATTGACGCAAACTTTTACATATAATGTTTCATCATAGTGAATAAAATTGAACAATTATCATTGTAATAAATGTCCACAAGAAAAAAAGAGATTATTTACCTTCTTTTCCAACTGTTCACAAGACACAAATCCCTAAAATCAGACAGTTCACGAAGCTTCCCCTCAACGCACTGTTCCACTAACAGCGATGTTCCGGACTAGACTCCCGAGAAATATATTTCAGATATCAGTTCATCAAATAAATTTTTAGTACAGATTAAGATACTGTGAGTTATATTTTTCGATAAGAGGTGCAAAGCCTAGACAATTTGGTGGCAGTAGCGGGGTAAAAAATAAATAAAACCCCGTCGACAAAAATAATCCAGTCCCTTTTCAGTTGCTTCACATTAAGTTTTATTATGTGTAAATAATGAAAGTATACCACGATATTTCTAAAACGGGTAATCTTATCACAAACACCAGAAAACCTTCTTTATAATATGTACATAAAATTGAGTACATACATACATCTTATTGTTCATATTATATTTTTAGATACGAACACTAAAGACACAATGACCAATCTACCTAATATATTGCATTGAACGAGGGTGTCAATGTATATCTGACTGTGTTATCTTGTGAATGGAGGTATTAAAACGATTAATGTTTGATGAAAACATTAATAATCGAGATTAAAAATGAAAACATAAAACAAAATATACAATACAAAACTAGCGACAAAAAGGACAATAAAAAATAACAACCATGTTTATTTAACCGTTAGAGTGCGGTCCAGCGCTATCGCGCTGTAAGCTTTAGTTACTTAAATTGCGACGCAGCCCAATAGCGCTGCAAATTTTTAATGTAGTTTTTGGCGTCCTCTTCCGAGGACGACAAAATCACGTGTTTAATTTGCACTCTAACGGTTAAACTGTGGTATATATACTAATTTTGGGGTATCAGGCAATGATATTATGCAAATTATATTAATCTATTAAAGAGGGGTTACAGTGTATTTTTATCAAGATGATTTCATAATGCGTTTGAAGAATGAAAGGTGGGCGAATTCCGAATTCACTATTAATTATTCCTATCTTAGTTGCTATGTCCTGTTTCGCAAATGACTTTCCAATTATTTATCGATTTATTTAGTATGCATTTACGGAATTACTTACTTCTGTTTTTATCATCTATTTACAGTAGTTTCATTGTCTAGGCAGGGGTCTAGTACTATTAAACTCACTATTAGGGTCACTGAGCTCCAAGAAAACGATTAACTAAGCATTTCTTGTATCAGACCTGCCAAAGGTAGCTGAGGGGGCGCGTGAGGCGCCGGAAATTTGCTCTCCCTCCAGGTTAGCTGAACTCCAAGTAGGCGATTAACTAAGCATCTCTTGTGTCAGACCTGCAAGAGGTGGCTAAAAGGGCGCGTTGGGCACCGGGAAGTAACTCGCTCTCTGGAGCTAAAACATGACCTATTATAGGTCATCACAGCTCTGACATCCCTTCGACAGGGTCACATCTCCAAGCCTGAGCGGCGGGTGAAAAGGTAACCAATCTCATCCTTTGTCCTAATTAGTGAGCGAAGCGATGCGGGAGTATTCGAGATCGAAGATATCGATCAATACGTACGGAAATATTCCTATTAGTGAGATGGTTTGTGACAGGTTAAAGTTTGTCGGGTATGTCCCGATACATCCTGAATATTTGTAAATAAAATGTTCTCATTTCAATAATATTCTTATTTCCCAGCCTTTAATTTGGTGAACAGCTGTTTTCCGTTTCAATTTTTTGAATCTGGTCGATACCTCGTCATCAAAGATCGGATAAATAAGGAATTTATTCCATCAGCCAAAAACTACAAACATTCTTGCCCTGTGACACACAATTACAGAGACATTAGAATGACAAGAATGTCAGAGTTTTGGTAGACAAAGAGCCATTGTGAAAAGTGTGAGACTCAAGACAAGAATAATCAGAGATAATTTGACAAATTTGTCGCCTGTAGAGCCCAGTTTTGTAGATATTGTCAAAGGATATATTTTTCAGGATGATGATCCGTTTGAGCTTTCTTTTCGTATGCGTAAATAATTTGCCATTCAAATTTTACACATCATCTTCCTCTAGTGTTCGTTTTGAACATAGGCCTTCCTAAATTTTTTCCAGTTTTCCAATTCTGGGGCTTTAGCACCCCCGAATCAAAAACTTGACAACCTTAGATCTATAGGATTAACTGACGACGAAATTATATTGATTTCCAGAGCACGTTTTTGCTCGTTAGGCGTGTCGACAAGTCGATATTGACAACGAAATAAATAAGAATCGCTCTACGATAGCAACACTGACGGGTATTGTCCATACTTATTTATTTATTTATTTAGTTATTTTATTTTGCAAAAACAGTTATAAATACCAATACAATGCAAAAGCGATAAAAAATTACAGAAATATATAGTTAGCACAATTATATAACACAGAGGTAAAACAAAAATAGCTACAAAGAGTTATAAGTAGGAACATAATGTTATAACATAATAAGTTCGTGCTTAAAATTATTGTAGGTCATGTGAAAAATATCCACATTTCCTGCGAGGCAGTTAATTAACCTAGTAAGTCTTCCCAGAGGCATCACCATTGGTAAGTTAGTTCTGCACCTGGGAAGAAACAGAAGCCTGTATTGGCGGCCTCGCGTGAAATTATCAGGGACATAAAATCCTTTTTCAGCCAGGATGTCAGGTATTGCTAATACACCGTTCAATAGTTTATGATACATCGTGTTTCCAAAACGTACATACGAATAAATTAACAGTATTGAATGAATGTTTACAAAAATCAAAATGATAATAAATACACTCACTTTAATATACATTTGCAGTCGGCATGTACTTTTTGACACTAAAAGGGAAGTTAATTGGTTAATGAACTCTTTAGCCATAACTCGTGATATTCCAAACAACTGCCTGAATTCTCTTTCTCCAAGTTCGAACGGTTTCAATTGATCGCGTATATAAGGTCTTTCAATTCGACGAGCTCCATTAGTCTACCTCTGTTCATATAAATAAGTCAGTAATTTTACAGAACGTACGACATTATTTTAAAAAGTTATGTATATTAACAGTTAACCGAAGCTTATCTGCCACCCCAAGAGGCCGACCTAAATTAGGCGGAATTTAGTCTACAGGCTGTCGGAATACTTGATATTATTTTAAGTTTGGCCGTGCTTGCACATACCCTTTAATAACCATAGATGATGGATTTAGAAAATATCGTATTGATATAGGGTTTATCGATCGACCGTGCTAGGGCCCCTGGATGGCTCTCATCCATTGGAAGTCTACAGTCCGCTTCTAATCGTCAGCCCAAGAGCTCATCTTATCTATGGACGACCTCTAATCCTCTCTGCTAACCGAGGATAACAGCGTGGTAATGATAAGTGTTAAAAAAAGCGCTGAAGAATTTTCTCTGCTCCGTTCAAAACGGGTTTTGGTATGGAATCTGATTTGATCGGAGTTATCATCCGTCCATTTTGCCAAGTAATTTATTCTTCTTCTGTGTAAAATCTTCTAAATACACGATACTAAGATTGCCCCAGTAGTAATTGAACTCTGAATATACTTAAATGTAGACCGAAGCCTCTAATGTGGTTGGATAGTAAAATAAGTCAGGAGTTAGGTGAGTTACCTAAGCTTGATGCGCGCAAATAAAGTCCTGGAAGGAGAGGGTGTAACCTGATTTCATCATTCCATGTTGAAAATAAAATAATTGTTTAATATACAAAAATACAAGTTTATTAGATATAAATTTTGACCCTAAGTTAGTTAAGTTTTAACATATTACTGAATCTAACATTCATCTCAGGGGTGTGCCAATTCTGAAGGTAATTGGCAAATGATTAGTATTGCATTGTTCAAAATAGTAATTGTACCTGCAACCTGCACCTCAAAAAGGTCAACTGAAGACTTTCGTAGCTGGTTAGGAGATCCTACCTGTCAATCGATTTAGGCTTCATCTTTGTTATAATTATGGCCGGTATCGCCTGTGGTCTGTGATCGCCTGTCAGTGCATGTAACGGGGTGGTTTGTTTAAACAATTACAAGGGGAGTTTTCCATTAATAAATACATAATTTGAAATGAAAACAAATGTTATAAGAATTGATTAATTTATTAGAATGTTATATCATATCATTATTTTTTTTTTTTACAGTAACTCCACACAGGAGACCAAGGAGGAAATAATTTCCCTCAAGGCCTATATCATCTTTGGGGATGCTGTGTGGAGGATCTTTTAGAGGATAGGAAGGAGTGAACTTGGGTCTTGAAGAGACCCATGTTATAGAATGGAGGAATCACAGAGGCCGGCAGATCATTCCACCGCCGTGCTGTTGAACACAAGAATGAATCGTAGAAGTGACCCGTTCTCATGTGACAAATGTCAACCGTATGCAAATGTTGGGCGCGCGTTTGGCGTGTTTCCCGACTATGCACCGGTACCGAAGGGATCAATGACGTTAGTTCCTCGGAGCATCTTCCATTAAAATACCGGTCGAACAAGGACAGCATTCCCACCTGACGTCTGTACTCCAAAGATTGCAACCAGTTTGTTAAGATAGGCGAATCTATCAAACGGACCGCCCGTTTCTGCATAGAGTCAAGGGTTTTTTTCAGATATTTTGGGACTCCCGACCAGAGATGGCTGCCAAATTCTACAGTAGGGCGCACTAAAGGTGTTTTGATGTGATGATTTTTTATCACTTTTAAATAACGATTTACAAATTCTATTTACAATTATATATAATAAAAGTTATTTATTCACACTCGGCGTTTGCTGATATATACGAATACATATTTTTAAAGCCATTACATTTTTCACTGAAGTTCCTTATTGGTCAAGTTTAAATAGTACCGTTTAGTGTTTTCATTGCACTTTTCATTATTTATTGTATAAAGAAGTCTTTTCTGAAAAAGTGTGTTTTCATGTAAAACCTTTTGAATCACCAGTGTATAATTATTAATTATTTTTAAGGCCATTCATACACAAGTATCTGATACCTTGGCATTGATCTAAAGCACATGCTTTGTGGCAAAAACAAAAAACACACACACACACTCTAAACATAACTAACTAACTAACCATCACGCCGTTTCTCCGCAGGGGTATGCAGAGAGAACGGACCGCCAAACAAACCGATCTTGGCATACACTTCTTGCTTCATTCACATTCATACATCGTCTCATACATTCTCTTCTATTATTCCGACTTCTGACATGGCCCGACTCAAGTATTGATTCACTTGATCGTGCCACGTCTTCCTCGGACGTCCCCGGCTTCTTCTTCCATTCACATTCGCGTCATACATTCTTCTTACACTCCTTTCTTCGTTCATTCGTTCCACATGCCCAAACCATCTAAGCCTCCTTTCTTAATCTTACTCATTACGCTTACATCAGCCTTGCATTCTTTACGAATTTCAATATTTTTCACACGATCATACATGGTTTTACCACACATTCGTCTCAGAGATCTCATTTCTACGGCATTCAGTTTACTTTCATCCTTCTTCTGCCAATTCCATACCTCACTGCTATATATCATAATATAAGTAATTAAAACATTTTAAACATTATTCCACTTTATTTTTTGACTGAACCGGTTTTGAATAATCGTGTCCGTCTTCAGACTGGTACATTTTTGCTTAAAGCTATGCCGTCTTACCCATAATCGCGGTGTAAATATTATTCGGGTGCATAAGGTCGGAATAGTTAAAAACGTTACTGATAATCGAGGTGTTTTTTTTTTTTTTTTTTTTATATGAATACCGCACAATAGTCCCAACTACTCCCAACCGTCTGGAGCCAGTGAGACTATGACATCCCCAATTGGGGAATGTTGTGATGCTGGAGGTATTGCGAGGGGAAGGATAAGAGGAAGAGGAAGATGGGGAAATACCTGACTATTCAGATCCGGTCACCAAACACAGCTAAAAGCCATTTCAAGAAATGTTTCAATTCTGAATGGTGATCTTTCACCAGGGCAATACTGAGAGTATCTTCCACTCTGGAACGTGCGCAAATATACTATATATCAGGTAGGGGTAGGGTACGGGTAGGAATAGGGTTAGAGGTAGGGATAGGGTTAGGGGAAGGGATAGGGTTAGGGGTAGGGATATTATTATTATTTTTAAATTAATTAATTGTGAAACAGCACAAATTGATTAAATAAAATTTGTGTAAGGTGTATCGTAAACCGGCCGTATGTGCCAGCATAAGTACCTATCAGATTTATACCGACCGTATATACTCGTAGTATAGCATCAAAATAGCGAATTTTGTTTACGTTTTTTTGTGAGGTCTGACAAATATTGATGTGTTAATTTTTAAAATGTAAAAAAAAGCTGCAGGTAATAATAATTTGCAGCGCTATAGGAGAAAGATTTAAAATCGATATTTCGATTCACCAAAGAAAATATTAGACGCATAATCGATTTTAGTATGGCCGGAATTTGGATGCACATAGAAACAGATGGAGCAGAAAAATATTAACGTATCTGTCAATGACATTACAAACAAACTGCAAGTTCTTTGTGCCATATGAAACTGTTTATATACCCGTGAAATAAATCGGCAAAAATTGATAACTAAATCAGCTTCCAATAATTAGAATGATGACGCACGGCTACTATTATTAAAATACACGGGCTCAATCAGCAAACAGCCTGTCCTGTCCCCAATCTGCAGAGTTGCCAATTCATAGAAAGGAATGTATTAATTACCATCCATATATAAACTATTGGTCGATGGGTAATTACTCCTGAAATAATAATATCCAAGTTTTTAAACTGAAACCTCAATATTGAGCAGTGTACCTATGTAATAAAAACATCATAACATAACATTTACACCGTTCTGCATTTTACGTGGCAAAATAATATTACGACATCTGAAGAAACGTGAAGTTAGCAACACGACACCACCTGCGAAATTGGTTGCAATTTTGGGGTTCGAAGCAAAGTGATGCCAGACTAAAAAAATCATAATCCATAAACCATTGTTAAAGCTATTCTCAGCATAAATATTATTATGAGTAACAATTTTAACACGAGTAGTGTAGGGCCCTATTTCTTAGGCGCAATAAGGATTCTCTATAAGTAAGACGGATGCTATTTATACATTTTTGTGGGAGGGGTGGATAAATACCATAACTTTAAGCAAAAATGTACCAGTCTGAAGATGGATATGATTATTATAAAATGGTCTGGTAAAAAAATGAAGTAGAATAAAGTTAAATTATGAATTGTTTTTGTGTTGAATTCGTAGAACTCCATTTATTTATTTTTTTTAAATTTTATGTAGTTCTTATTCAATCTGTTCTTATCAATATCAATTATTTTGTAACTAAATCGGTTTTACAGATAATAAATCATTATTTTTAAAAACCCATCCAAATTAGAATTAGGTGGGAGTAAATAAAATCATATAAATAAGTCGTCACAATGTGGATTAACCGCAGTTTGAAAATGGCCTTGAACGCCGAAATAGCTGTGACAACAATAAAAACTAAAAATACTAAGAACTTAATAACATTTTTTAATTTTTCAAAAATAGAATAAAGTTAAAAATTGTTTTTATTACTGATTACGGTGGAATTCCACCAAGAATAAGTAGTTCCAAATATAGAAATTCTAAAAGTAATGTCGCATTATTGAAACAAACATACACCGGCAATCTGGTCGTCGGAGACTGGCGTCGCCGACGAGTCTAAAACATATTGGCAACGTGTTCGTGTACGTGAATATCCTTGCTGATGCATCACAGCAGTTGTCGAATATCGGATACTTGCGTAGCCTTGTGTACGAAGGGCTTTAGTCTTCTTTATGATAATTCACACAAGGCCCAAGAAATGCAATTAACTACATATCCTCAAAAAAAAATGTTGCGTGTTGAAATAAAAGATTGCGAACAACAAAAATAAATGTGTTTTTCTATAATAACACTTGGCTAACCATTTTTTGTGAAATATCACCGTTCAATATTAAAAATAATCCATACTGAATGATCCTGGAGTGCGTGACAATTAATGATAACAATATTATTTATATTTAAAATACCAGATGGCAAACACACGTAATAGCAAATCATAGACATAGACAGTAGCGGCTCGTGACTTTTGAGTGAGCTAGAGTGCTAAGATTGAAAAATACGACGTTATTGATTTATTATTATTATTTATTTATTAGCCAAAAATGATTTTTTTTTTTTCATAATTTCAATTTTTTGTACGGAGATTTAGATCAAAAGTCACGAGCCGCCCACTGGACACAGACATGGTGGAAAGCGAAAAATAAAAGAATAAATGTAAAATAAAAAATATCTTTATTAATCAATACACATTGTCGATAATAAAAAATCTAATAATGAGATTACACCAACTTAAGACTAAACATAGAACTTAACAAGAACAAGCCATCTATTGAACGAAGGACAACTACATTTCTTACAGAAAGTCAACCATTGCTAAATAACCACACTTTTATACAAGATAATACTATAATGCTAAAGCCTCATTCAGACAAGGAGTAGTGCGCATTTTTATGGGGAAAAACACCCGGTCTGAACACAGCTTAAGTTAGACATTTTGTTCCTGTCAACGGTTGGTTCTTTATTTGATTAGTTTTATTCGTGGCTTTAGTTTGTCTAGAGTTCAATAGATGGCTCCACCCTGCAAATAAATACATAAAAAGCATTCAAATACAACTTGAAACAATAACTATGTTTACATTTAACAAATACGAGAGAGCAAAATACAGAAAACTATTAGAAAATATACAATTATTCTTGATGATTCAATGATAAACTACATACTGATTTGTTCAAACATGATTATTAAATGAACAAATAGATTTTAAATATTAGTACTAATATTTACAAATTAGAGTAACTAACGTAAGTTTAACAAAAATAATAATCATTAGAATAGAATTGCTGCCAAAATTTATTTTATATTCATAAGAAGATCGAATTTATTAAGAATTGATAAAATTGCTATTTAAAAAGTAAAAATAAAACTGTATTCATTTAAATGCAACATTCAAAAATACTCTCCTAGCTTAAATATGATAGAATTGAAAAGAATAAGTTATATCGGTTAAAGAATTTTTCTGATTGCAATGAATTTGATGAAGTTACCCACAAAAATATAATTTCAAAATCAAACTTTTAAAATACCATCGTTCGATTTTATCCCTAAACGAGAATAAATGAAGATGTTCCAAAACAAAAGTAAAAAAAATTCTTGATTTGGATGATTTGAGTATTTTCGATCGAATGATTTAGTTGATTTTTTTACAAAATACAAAAAAATGCCAATAGCAATCAGAACCAGTATAATTTACGTACAAGAATAAAGATACTCTTTTATAAATCATACGGTGATTTTTTCAAAACACACAAATCTAACATAAACCGGCAAATAATAAACGGAAAACAAATTATGCACAATAAGGACAAAGTGCGGTGATAGATTCAAACTTTCAACACTAATCAAAATAATGCTTTTAATCTTCTTATATATTCCTCAAATATGCGTGTCTGTTTGGACACAAAATCTAACGTGTCCGTTTGGTTTCATATGCAGTCAAAGGGTTAAAAAAAAAAAAAAAAATTTTACTTAATACTTTGACTAATAGCATATTTTTTTTTAATTAGTATTGAAAAAGATGAAAGCACTTAACATGAGACGAAAAAACAGAACATAAAAAAGGTGAAAATGTTTTAAAAATTGATATAATAAAACTATTGCTTGAATTTATTTCTTAATGGAAAATAGATTGAATATCTTAATTACTATTGTACTGGAAATTATATGAATAAGACGATATATGTGTATGATAAACCTTGATTTTTTTTCTATCAAAAACTATAGCATCATCCAGTCAAAATGTCAATAAATCAATCTAGAAGGATGGAAAACTATCGACATTGGTTCCAGCAGACACGGCTTGCAAAAATGCCCATAAATTATATCATAATGATGTAAAACAATGGACATTGGATCCAACAGAGCTCGAGGAACAAAAGGTTTGGCAAAAAGTAGATAAATCGATCTTTAGGGATGAAAATCATCTACATTCATTTCCACCAGATTTTATGGGTTGACTAAATTAAATGTCAATAAATAAAATTACACATTGAAAACCATTGGACACTGGTTGCACCACACCTTAGGAATTGACAAAACGTTAATGCTTGGGGATGAAAAACAATCAACCAAGATTCCAATTGAACTTGTGGATTGACAAAATGTCGATAATTCAGCTAATAAGGATGGGAAACTATTGACATCGATTCCAATGAACTTGTGGATTAACAAAATGTCGATAATTCAGCTAATAAGGATGGGAAACTATTGACATCGATTCCAATGAACTTGTGGATTGACAAAATTTCGATAATTCAGCTAATAAGGATGGGAAACTATTGACATCGATTCCAATGAACTTGTGGATTGACAAAATGTCGATAATTCAGCTAATAAGGATGGGAAACTATTGACATCGATTCCAATGAACTTGTGGATTGACAAAATGTCGATAATTCAGCTAATAGGGATGGGAAACTATTGACATCGATTCCAATGAACTTGTGGATTGACAAAATGGCGATAATTAAGCTAATAAGGATGGGAAACTATTGACATCGATTCCAATGAACTTGTGGATTGGCAAAATGTCGATTAATCAATCTATAAGGATGTAAAAAATCGACATTGGCTCTACCAGAACTTTTAAATTGATAAAATTAGTTATTTTTAAATTTAATCTCACATGAGAACATTTTGAGATATTTTGATAAATTTGTTTGAATTCATCAAAGAAATACGATTCTTTGGGAATTTTGATGATTTAAAATAAATTATCAATGGATATGGCTGTAATTACTAGCTAGGAGAGTGAAATATTTTAGTATAACTAAGAAAATCTGAAAACATGGAACAATTACCTACCTCGTCATGATAAAATTGTTATTTATAAAAATCTATGTATATAATATATAAAATTTGTAAAAACTATGTTTGCATTTCCCTGCAAACTTAACAATATACAGATTAAAATGATCTTACAACAAAAAATAAGTATTCTATTTTACAAACATAATAAAATGTTAAAATTAAAACTACCATGGCTAATTGTACCTTCGTAATAATTAAAAGCTTAAAAGTCAAATCAAATAAATATGTAATGAAATTGATAGCTTTTCTTACATTTGAACATTTTAAACTATTAACAAGACACATTAAATTAAAAAAAAAAAAAAAAACACAAAGATGAGAATAATTAACATGAAATAAATTAAAAATAAACTGATGGAAGATACAATCATTAGCGTCAACTAAAAATAGTGCAAAGCTTTGCAACACAAATATTTACTACAAATAATTATACTCATAAAAACGGTTGTACTAATAAAGCGGCACATATTTTAAACTGCGCAGTTTGTATTGACAAAACAGACATCGAAACCAAAAAATATTACAAAAATGTGCCATACAAACTTGGCTTAAATTTACAAAATAAAAATAAAAAAAATGTTAAAAATTCTATTCAAAATAAGAATACAGCAAAGTTTTTGCTAGATTTGTCGCAAATAATCAAAATGGTAGATTTAACCCTTCAAGTAGATGGCGGTTAGTAAATAGACCGCCCAAGTGGTCAAAATATTAACCACCAAATTACATATCGTAGCGATATCTGTTCTGTTTACACAAACTACTTATTAACCCCATCTTTTAGCTAGTGACATTTAAACACAATTCTTTTATGGCAGAAACAATTTACCCAAATAATTTGCTACCAACAAACAATAATGACAAGAAATATTGGTATAGCGCTGATAGATCCGATGTAATCTCTCCCTCTTTCCCCTTAAATGACCCTTGTAACAGAAAGAGAGCTTACAGTGGAGCTCTCAGTAGCGGACCATACTACCAACACCTAGCCTTTATTGATAAAGTCAAGTATTTTATCAAAGTGGTAAAAATATAACCCAATTGGTAAAAACACTTACAGTTTAAAGTCAGTTTCAAGCTTTTTATCTAAGTGGTAAAAATGAAAGCCACTAGTGAAAAACAGGGTCACGCCAAAAAAAAAATAGCTCTTTCCGTGCCTATAGATACGCCTCACGTGATGGTGGTGACGTACTCACCGTGCTGGTACGTGGTGCTGGCCACAGTCGTGTGACCGTTTGCCTGCAGGTCCAGTTGGAGGGGGCGGCCCTGCGATCGGTCCTGCTGTTGCAGAGTCGGTGAGGGTTGCGACAAAACCACGGGGGTTGTGGGAGATTCTAGGGGTTTGGTACCTGAAAAATTTAAAAAAATTATTGAATTATTATTAAAAAAATATTTTTTAACTCTTTGTAATATCAAAATTCTTACTTGAACAGAAAATCAATTTCATTGGCCTCTCTAGTGGTAAGGAATCGAAAGAGCTTATGGAAATTGGTGACAACAGTTTTTTTCAATTTTCTTTCAAATCGGTAATAATTACACTTCTAGGAATTAACTGTTCAGTGATTGGCATCCAAAGGGTTAACATATTTTTTGTAGTACAAAAAGCATACCTAGACCACAAGCAAAAGAAGATGAGCAGACATGTCTCTTGCCATGCGCAGAAAGGGCATGATTTATTAGTAGTTTGCTAGCACTTCATCCAATCATCAACATATTCCGGACAACACTAGAGAACTATAAATAAAGAAATCAGGATTTCTTACCGACAAAGGAGCTTTCCACCCAGCAGAGTCTCGGGCTTCCCCTAGGGCTCGCCGATCGGTGGTTGTCTAGCGTCACCGGCTCGAGGCCGCTGACGTAGTGCACAATGGCAGACGTCACCTCCTTGATGCTGGTCTGGATCTCTTCGGAGACGTTGGCAGGCACCGGGGGACTGGCTGGCAGAAGTGACACTGCTAACCTGAAAATAGTTACAAAAAGTTAGGTTAGAATTTTTATAAGGTCGGATAAATTGAAGAAATTTTCTTTTACATGTTGGCGAGATATTTTAAAAGAAAGACAAAAATTAACCTATCGGATGCGGCCCATATCTATAATACATAACCATGGAAAAAAATGCAAAGTGATGCGTCATAAAGTGAATTCTACTATAGTCAATTAAAGGTTTTTTTTAGGAAAAATGTGCATACATTTTTTGTTATAAATGAAAATCAAAAAAAAAAAAATAATATTTGGATAACTTGTAGATACTTTCGTTTCCAAGCTACTGGCGTTGCAGCAAAATAAATAAACAAGAATAAATTGCTATATAACTATATAATTCGTTTACTGGCGTTGCAGCAAAATAAATAAACAAGAATAAATTGCTATATAACTATATAATTCGTTTACTGGCGTTGCAGCAAAATAAATAAACAAGAATAAATTGCTATATAACTTTATAATTCGTTTACTGGCGTTGCAGCAAAATAAATAAACTAGAATAAATTGCTATATAACTATATAATTCGTTTACTGGCGTTGCAGCAAAATAAATAAACTAGAATAAATTGCTATATAACTATACAATTCGTTTACTGGCATTGCAGCAAAATAAATAAACAAGAATAAATTGCTATACAGCTATATAATTCGTTTACTGGCGTTGCAGCAAAATAAATAAACTAGAATAAATTGCTATATAACTATATAATTCGTTTACTGGCATTGCAGCAAAATAAATAAACAAGAATAAATTGCTATACAACTATATAATTCGTTTACTGGCGTTGTAGCAAAATAAATAAACTAGAATAAATTGCTATATAACTATATAATTCGTTTACTGGCGTTGCAGCAAAATAAATAAACAAGAATAAATCGCTATATAACTATATAATTCGTTTACTGGCGTTGCAGCAAAATAAATAAACTAGAATAAATTGCTATATAATTATATAATTCGTTTACTGGCGTTGCAGCAAAATAAATAAACAAGAATAAATTGCTGACAAGCAACTTCTTGAGAACCGTGGTTATGGTTATTTCAAATGAAGTAAAAAGATTTAATACTATGGCAATTGTGAAATTGTGTGAAGTGAAAATATTTAACCCGAACGGTGCTTTATAAAATTGGAGGACAATAAGGAACTCCAGTCCAATTTATTTTTTTTTTATCAATAATTATGTTCAAACTTAAATACCAGTATATTTTGTTTTTTTCTAAAGTTAGTTTTCATAGTTAAAATAATTTTTACAGTTTCAATTTTTCAAAGCCCACCAAAACGCTCCAAATCTATGGCCGGTCAGTTTTGATCAGTTTCGAGGTTAGAATCTCAAATGTCAAAACACGGATGAGCTTTGCCGTACATAATTCCGTTAGCATCCCCAAAGATGATATAGACCTTGAGGGAAATTATTTCCTTCAGGATCTCCTGTGTGGAGTTACCGTAAAAATAAAATTATAATAATTTTACATTCTATTCATAGTAAACCATAACTAAACACAAGTAATAAAAATAAATTAATTAAAAATACACTTTGTTTTCACCACTTTATAAATATACATAGATATCTACATGTTTCAAAAGCGATGCTTTCTTCACCTTTAGTATTCATATATTACTGATGAAGAAAGCATTGCTTTTGAAACACATAGATATCTATGTATATTTACAAGTAATAAAATTATGTACCTTTTTAGAATCTTTAACTCAAAGAATAATAATAGTATTGAGCATTAACATTATCATAATATCCGTATTGATAATTGGTTTGCTCGTGAATACTCTAATTTCCTTCATTAACACGTTCATTGCTGACACCGCGCGTCACGCGTTGACAGTAATTTGACCAGCATGCGCGCAACGCGCCTCGCGCCTCGTGCCGTCTGTTCCATTTCCGGTCTAAAACAGACGCAGCCATGTGGTTTTGAGTCGTTTCTAGCCTCAGCGCTAGGCGCTGTTACTGTTCGGCAGTTTGAATAGATCTGTCATTCATACCGGTCGTTAGAAGCGTTTTGTCATTGTCATGCATAAAGCAGCGTTTACACGAGCAAAAACAGTAGATAATGTTGTCCATACGAAATTTTTCCGCATGTAAATACTCCTTTAGTTCGCCATAATAAATAAAACATTACACATTCCTCTTTCTCGTTTTCTTTCTGAAAAAAAAAACAGTAAATTATGATGTCTATACAATATTATGCTCATGTAAACACTCCTTTAGTTGGCTCGACCTTTCAGTCAAATGTTCTCAGCATGGCATTAATATGTACGAATTTTAGTTAGCAATGAATGTGTTAATAATAGTTTTTCATAATGAACAACAATTACAGAGCTTAAAGTCGCCCAAATTAAGATAAAATTTCGCCAAAACTAAAAAATACATATTTAAAATACAAAACAATATCGAAAAATTAAAATGTCCATACTAATCCAAAAACAGAATGTGCACATGACGTCAGATGTTCCAAATGCAATGGTACCAACATAACAAGGTGTTTTGACGAGACTTTTTGAAGAGATTTTTTATCGACTTTTAAATAACGATTTATAAATTCTACGTATAATTATATATAATAAAAGATATATATTCAGAATCGGCGTTTGTTGATCTACATGAATATATATTTTTAAATTCATTATATTCTTCACTTAGGCCTAATAGTGGATTATATATTTTTGAGGATAATTAATTATCTTAAAAAACAGTAAGCTTGGAGAATTGACTTATAACATGCGAAGTTCTTAACAGATATTTTGAAAGAATTTGTTAATATGTTGATATCATATTATAAATTACTAGGTTTTGCCTATTGCAGTCCTGCAATTGGTTTGTATATATTTACAACATGTTGTAATGTGGATGAAGCAAGGAGTGTGTGCATTAGAAATATTTTCAAGCCGGTACAAAGTCAGCCACGACTGTGTATTTTAGGGGGTGTTGAAACTTGATTTGACCCACTCTGAGCCTTACGTTCTTTGAACGTAGATAGGCCGATGGTGGATTTTCGATTGGCGAGACTTTAGGGTGGCCGGTTTGAACGAATCTGAGCCTTATGTTGTTTGAAATTCGATAGACGGACAGTGGGTTTTGGCGTATCAACGATTTCCAGGTCCAATTTTGAATACAAATTGACCTTATCGTGTTTGAAATGAAAGGAGCTTAAGGCTGATTTTTGCTCGCAGGTGCCTTTTCTGAATTTGAGGGCTTACCGTATTACTGTTAATATTAATTATGCAAATTAAACAAAAATGTATTTTCTTCGTTTTATAGTCAATAGTGAGATGAATTTTATCATTTTACTTTAGTGATAAAATCGAAATTTAGGAAGATTTTAATAAGAGTAAGAAAGCGGTTTATTACGAAACAGATCAAGAAACATAAAATGTGTTTTTATTCTACTTTTTTTTTAATTTATTAAGTTAAAAGAAATACATGTTATTTCACTTTTAAGCAAATTAAGTATTATTAATTTAATAAACATGACTCCAAAGTTATTTAACTTCATTTGAAGAAATAATCCTGCATTAACCACTCCACGAACGCACATTAGAGAAAACAGCAACTGTACAGGAATGAAACAAAATTTATACGCGAGTGGATCCACGGTTGACGCCGGTACTGAAAACTTTTAAAAATCACATTGCCGTATGTGATAGTACTAATATTGTTAAGAAAACAAAAATCTACTTCTTAAAAGCATTGATAAATGTTAACACATAAGTTGTGCGTATAAAGGGAGTGATTTATTTAATGTCAACGGTATAAATATACCATAAACAATAATTGCACATCACAGTTAACTACAAGCATAAGAATATAGCACAAATAATTTAAAAGGGTAACTAATAAATGTGGCATTAGGTGGTACGATGACATCAGAGAGTATATAAAGAATAAAAGCTCATGGAGGATATAAAAGTAAAAGATATGTGTACATACAAAACAGTAAACTTAAGTTACATTAATATTGATTGAAAAGATATGATAGTATAGCCTTCTTGAATAGATCCGCTATATCTGTGTACCTATTACTAACTTCATGTAATCTTGGTACAAGCGAGTGTTTGTAATGCTCAGTCTTGGTGTTGTTACATTTTGGAACATTGGATTTTAGAACGATTTGCTCTCGTAGTTATATGAAATTAAATGGAGTTAATTAAATCAGGGCTGTCTATACCTCTCATGCGTGGTTTCTAAGAGGAAAGGTTGCTTATTACTTGTGTGTGATTTCTAAATAGACTGGTTAGTTGCTCACCTCTCGTGCGTGGTCCGGGGCGTGGCGAGCCTCTCCTGGCTCCTCCAGCCGAGGTAGGGCTGGCGCACAGGGCGGGGCAGACGCGCCGAGGGGGAAGGTGGGGTGGGGGGACCGCTGCCGCGCACACTGCTGCGCGCTGACGAACACGGAGACGTCTAGAACCAGAATACACCCATTACATACAAGAACACATACATTAGAAAAGTAATTTAACCCTTTTAGTGCTGAGCTTATTTTCACATATTTTGCATAAATTGCTAATGGATTCTTGAAAAAAAGTACCTTATTAATTAAGTGTGCACAGAATCTTAATTATTTTCCTCAAATGTAGATGGATTTTCGTGATTCTTTCTGTTATGTGTAAGAGACATATCTAACTACTCAAATGAAATATATTTTTTACTATAACTGTATTTATTTAATTAATAAAAAAAGAAAACAAACAAGAATATTAAAAAAAAATCATTGACAAAAATGTTTCCCCACACAAACCCCATGGACTCCCTTTTTACAGCGTACACAAACTAGCGAAGGCCGAGTCACTCCTTTTCCTCCTTTATTACTAAACACCACACAACGGCGAAGCTTCGTCCCTGGTAACTTCTCTAAACCAAAATTTTGTTTGGATCTGGTTGGTGTCTCTGGGATGTTTTTTATCTCCAGCCACTCTCTCTCAATACTTTCAATTATCTGGCCAGTAAATTGTAGTTGAGATTTTTTTTTCTTCTTTTGTATTATGCGAATACAAAATGTAGGAATTTAGAACCATTCTTCCGAAGATGTTAAATGTTACTTTTTCCAAAATTTTTGTGTCTTCCGTTCATCCAAATATACGTAAAGCATTTTATCTGACTCGTCTACTTCACCCATAAACTTATTATACTTGGTTTTGTTTTTCTACTTCAAATGTTCCTTTTTTCTTTTTTGTGGTTACGTTACTTATATTTGCATGTGTTGAAACAAGTAAAACAGGGAGCTTTATTTTTTTTAAAAGAATACAGCAGAAGAGTGCCAACTGCTCCCAACCGTCCGGAGCCAGTGAGACTATGGCATTCCCAATTGGGGAATGTTGTGAGGCTGAAGGTATTGGGGAGGGGAAGGATAAGGGAAAGTTCTGAATGGTGGTCTTTCACCAGGGCGATACTAAGAGTATCTTCCACTCTGTTTTGGATTTCTAGTCCCTGAATGAACATAAAAGAAAATCTTTATTTTTTAAATACTTTGGTACTCCAACATCGGCTGTTTTGCTTCCTTGGGTAATTTTTATCTATTCCTTCTAATCTTGCCTGTGATATAGGTACATTTCTCTAGCAATGCTTTAGCAAGCTTCAAACTCGTGTAGAAGTTGTCGGTGAATACATGATAGATACCCTTTGCTTACATAATCCCCAATACCAAGTAATTTTTGTACCACAGTATATATATCCCAGACCATGCTCATTTATTTCATTTTGGTAGCGAAGGTAGCGACCTTTGCCCCTTTATAACAGAAAAAACCTAAGCAATAATTTGTGATGGAATCGCACAGCATCCAAAATTTAATTCCCCACCTGTGATACTTCTTATTCGGTAGGTATTGCTTCATTACCGAGTTGCATTTGGTACCAACTAGTGACTCGTCAATTAACAGTTCTCGGTGAGGTTGATAATAGTGTCAGAAGACTTTATTGGCGTGGTCAACAAGTGGGGAAATTCTGGCAGATGGATCAGAGTCCTGGAGGAGCTATTTTTTTGTTATCAACAATGTGAAAAAATTTGGGGATTAACGGTCCCGCGAAAACATTTTTTTGAACCACGGTATACTTCTTGAGTTATTAGACGAAAAAGAATATATAGTTGGTCTTCCGGTAATACCCATCTCTAATAAAACTGCAGTAAATGCCTTTATTTCTAATTCCGTAACTGGCTTCCATGACTTAACTCGTGATTTCGGTTTAATTTCTTTTCCAGAGTATAGAAATTGTCTGGCGTATCGATTAGTTTCTTGTACTATAGTTTTGATGAGCAGAGAAGGAAAAAATAATTCAAAATATCCAATGGGCTTTTCAATATCGGAAGGTAAATGTTTTAGTCTGGGAATTTCGAAAAAAGTATTATTTGTTTCGTTGGAAAAATTTATGTCAGAAGGAAGTTGAACAAATGTATCGGTATCAAGGTCGTCCAAAACAGTAGACTCATCTTCGGAAGATTCACCACTTTCGCTACAAATACACATTCTTCGATTTGTAAAGATTCTAATTTCATCGTCACTGTCACTATTTTCATCAAGATAATCATTTTCACTCAAAGATTCATAAGTGTTTTTTTTTTATCAACACTACTTGACGAATTTGACATTTTGCAGGTAGAAATAAAAAAAACTTTTACTTAAAAAAAAATACAAAAGTCAATGTTAAATTCACAGCAAAATAATTTTAAATGGTTATTTATAAATGTTATTAACTTATTAAAAACGTTATACATGCGCACGCTAAGACACGTCCGTACAGGTAGATACCTATAATCAAACTGCGCAATAGTCGATATTCCGACGCTCCGCACTTTATACGCATTAAGAGAAAGTCGATCTATCGACGGTTCGCACTCTAAGGGTTAAGAAAACACGCAATTTGTTTTAAAGCTGAAACGAACCTAGAATCGGCATTTCTCAGGGATCTTTCAAATATCAAAAAAACAAAATGGTTTTGGTTGGCCATTTAATGACAATCTAACATTTGAAAAACTGGTCCCAAAAATTCTGGTGGCGTAGGACGAGGAAGACATACCTGATTAGAGTTCAGGCGGCTAGTGCTCCATCGGGTGAATGCGTACGGCTGCGGGGTGAGCGCCAATGGGCTGCGGGCGGCCAGGCAGCCGGGGGCCGGGACAGGCTGGCCCAGGGAGCCGAGGCTGGTGGTCTTGCAGGACAGGGGCGAGGGCTGCGGCCAGCCGTGGCCGGGACTTGCGTCGCTGGCGCGCTTCTTGAGGAGAAAGCCCTGCTGCGGGACTGGGGAGTTTTTGTACCTGGAACGATAAGAATAGATAAAGAACTTCATAATAATATATATTCAGATTTGTAGAACAAATATTTTATGGTACCTATCTATATACAGGGTTATTCAAAATGATGGACTCAATTTCGTACTGCTATATTTCCTGAATTATAAGTTGTATGTGAATGATATACAAAGCAATTGAAAGAGGAAGTTCAAAAGTTTTGAATCCCGCCGATAGATCGCCCATAGTTGCGGAAATGACCGCTAGAGTGCTCGCGCCGCCAAGCAGCCATTTCGCATCTGTTGTGAGTAAAATGGGTATTATGAACCGCAAGGTTTTCTATGTTCGTGAATTCTGTAAAATGGGAATTGTAGTACAGCGTACTTTTCATCTCCATTTTAACATTGAACCTCCAACTACAAAAAGCATATGTCATTGGTATTAACAATTTGAGCAAAAAGAAAAAAGCCAGGGGCGACCGCGTGTATCAGAGGAGAACATGCAAGAAAATCAACGAGTAGTGAGTAGAGAACTTGACTACCTCAAACAACCGTGTGGTGTGTCTTGAGGCGCCGTTTACTGTTCAAGCTATACCACCTACAACTCGTGTAGGCTCATCACGGTAATGACAAACGAAAGTATGTTAAATTTGGTCAACAAATGGTTGAAAATGAGAAAGATTACAATTTTCTCAAGCGTTTAATTTTAAGTGATGAAGCTACGTTCCACCTCAGCAGGAAAGTAAACCGACACAACTTTCGCATATGGGGTCTACGAAATCCCCATGAAACAGTGCAACATTAGAGAGACTCACCGAAGGTCAATGTGTTTTGTGCCCTATCACAAAAAAAGGTTTACGGACCATTCTTTTTAACGTAACGTACGGGGTAATGTATCTCGGCATGCTAGAAAACTAACTTCTTCCACAAATAAATGAAGATTCAGAAGGCTTCATCCTTCGACAGGGCAGAGCTCCCCACCTTATTGGTACCGGGATGTTCAAGGTTTTCTGCCTCAACGATGGATATGTCGTACTGGGAATGAAGATCTGGCGCCCGAGATCTCCTGGCTCTCACACCCTGCGACCTTTTCTTGTGGGGGTTCGGAAAATAAGTAGTTTATGTACCACCTCTATAAACAACTCTGGGAACCGTATCACAGCTGCAGTGAACTCAGTAACACAAGACATGCTTCTTCGAGTATGGAATAAGTTCAGCTATCGACTAGATGTTTGTCGAGCAGCCAAAGGAGGGCACGTTGAACATTTATAAACTGTATTTGTAAACTAAATTGTGAGTATTATATTCATTTCACATTCGTCATTAGTTCGCAGTTTGAAGTATAGAATTACGAAATTGAGTCATCATATTGAAAACTCTGTATTATATGGTTATGGGAGAAAATATTATAGGACAAAATGTACACCAACACATTATACAGGGTGCACGAGGATGTATCCAGCATATTTTAACCAGCAATTCCCAAGCTCATCGGAAGTAAAAAATCTAAACGGGATTTATGGTCTCCAGTGACAAGAACCCGAGAATGTACATGCGTTACCAACAGAAGACTGTTGGAATACAGATATTATCGGATGGCGTCCTCCAGTGGTGTGCAGTCTATAAAGGCTGAAAAGCTGTGCCTACCCTTAGAAAAACAAACCATCAAAAAAAATATATGTTTTAAATAATTGCGATGAAACCAACTTGAAAAAAAAAAACTAGACAGTTAACAAATTTATACTTTCAGTTGCAATTTGATTTATGGTAATACATTAAGTTCCTCAATCTAGTTTATTACGGGATACATAATGCAAAGCTACGCATCACCATAATGCTTGTAATAAAAGCTGCGAAATAGTAAGGCTGTACTACTAATAATTTTGCACAAAAAAAGGTTAATTTCGAAATTAGGGACATAATGACCGGTCGTGGCTGAGTTGGCATCGCGTTTGGGTCTCACCCAGGCGTCGTGAGTTCAATTCCTCAGCTGGCTAAGTCCTCCATTTACGACACAAGCAACATCTTCGGCTTACTGTGATGGTAGTAGTAGATTTTCAAATATTGTCATCAGGTTATTCATAATCAGGGAATATTTGTCTTTTTTTTTAAAAGTTAAAAAAAAAATATGTTATCCTCCACTAAAGTATGCACCCTTTTCATAAGTTGTCAGTTTTTTGGTTTCCAACACTACCACTAAAGTCTAACATGAGAAATATTTTTTTGCAGTGCTGCCATCTGTGGAGGAAGAAATGAATTAACAAAATTATTAACTAGTATCTCGAAGTAGCATTTATGAGCGTATTATTAAACTAACTAGGTTTTGCCTATGCAGTCCTGCAATTGGTTTGCATATATTTGGAACATGTTATAATGTGGATGAAGCAAGGAGTGTGTGTATTAGAAATATTTTCAAGCCGGTCCTAAGTCAGCCGCCACTGTGAAATTTTGGAGGGTGCTGAAACTTGATTTGACCCACTCTGAGCCTTACGTTCTTTGAACATCGATAGGTCGACGGTGGATTTTCGCTTGGCGAGACTTTAGGGTGGCCGGTTTGAATGAATCTGAGCCTTATTTTATTTGAAATTCGATAGATGGACGGTGGTTTTTGGCATATCAACGATTTCCAGGTCCTGTTTTGACTGTGAATCGATTGTATCGTGTTTGAAATAAAAGAAGCTTATAGCCGATTTTTGCCCCGTATTACTGTTAATATCCTTTATCTATCGTTTGATCACTTGATTGTGTTTTCTACTTCTACCTAATACGCCGTAAGGTTTCAGTTACGCATATATTGTCATATAATCAAATAGTTTGATAGAAGTTTTTAAAAAATTGCGGGTGTTCAAATAGAAAAAAATTGACAAAAAACTACACATAGACTATTTGGTCATAAATCAATCCACACCACTGGCGTCCTTGCTTTGAAAAGAGAGACAGAGATCTCTCACAGATAAAATGTGTTTACGATGTAAAGAAAACTGTCGAATTCGGGTGGGCGAGAGCTGCTATGAATATGCAAACTGGAGACATTTGAGCAACGCCCATGCCCAAAAATTTATTTTGTCGCAGGAAAACTTAACAACTGTTAATGAAATCATCAATTGAACTCACCAGTCGGGAAGGTTGAGCTTCTGCAGGGATCTCTGCACGCGGAGCTGATGTTCTGACAGAACTCTATCTGCCGAATTCTTCTGCAGATCATTCTCTGGAGGCTGTAACAAAAAAAAGACAATCCGTTAGTTAACGTTCTGTAATAAACTAGTAATTGCTACCAACTTTCCACACATTATATTAATTACTAGCTGATGTGTACCCGGCCTTGCTCGGGATTTGGAATAAAGTTATGAAGTTGTGAATTCTTGTTTGTCATTAGGGTGCCATAATTGATTTGACAGAGAAAGTAACTATCTCGAAATTAAGAAAGATTCATTTGAATATTTTATTTCATTCCAAACGTTTATTTTTTCAAAATATATCTAAATCATAAAGTTCTTAATAAGTGCCTACTCGTGTTTCCCATTTTGAAAATATTCTACCCAAAAAAACCTTCTTCTTCTGAATATGCAATCTGTGGCTAACCAGAGTGGTATATCTATGGGCTAACCTAAATAAAACACGGCGGGTTAAATGGTTTTCATACTAATTTTAAAACGTTATAGCAACAGTTTTACATATTAAAGCATATACATATCTAAGCCTTCCCGACACTAATAAAAACAAACTGTGCTATTTTCAGTGAAACCGGTTCAGTGATTTTCGAGAACACCGAGGACAAACAAACTTACTTTTTTTTTTTATATATATATAGAAGATAGTATTCCATACTTTATGTTAACGTAATGTTCAGTATTATAACACTATGTAGTACTTAGTTACTACCAGAGATTTAACAATCTTTTATTTTTGAGAATTTGAAAAATAAGAAACAATTCAATGAATTCAATACAAGTTATTGCATACTTTGGGATTACTTTTAGAATTTTATTCCAATTTTTACACCTCAAGGGCATTCCAAACATGATCATAAAGCTACGCGCTCAAAGATGGCGTTAATTTAAATATTAAAAAAAACGTACTTTCAACACGTAATGTTTTTTAATATTGAGATGAATTGTTTATTAGCAGGTGTACACACGGAACATGAAATGGAATAAATTGTTTTTGTAAGTATAAAGCAGATTTCCTTCAAGAAACTTATAAAATGTTAATGTTACAATAATTTATATTTTTTCAAAATGTAGTATATCTGTTATTTTACAATTATATTAGGTTAGTTAGTGTAAAGCGCACTTGAGGTGAACCTTCACAAAACTGTGCTATAGAAATTAACTCTAAGATTATGAATCAAACTGTAGAAATGAAACTTATTCATCTGACCACAGAAATATTATATGCATTTATATCAATAAAGATTCTATTTTATGAAATTTGAGTCGGAGGAATAGTGAATTGTAATAAGTCTGGATTCTTCATTGGCATAGTAACTTTGAATATAATAAACACTTATGATGTAAAAAAAAATATACTCGTATATAATATTCAAACTGCAAGCACAGTCTGCCTTTTTAAAGTAGACAAAAAATGAGCGTGCTGCATTCCTTTAAAAGGTTTTAAATGGCAACACTAAGACGGTCTAAGTGCATATTTTTTTACTTTAATCAAACGGTGATCAGAAATTAATGGTACGCTCCGAAAAATGATTCCACATCATATTTTAAGAGAATTTTATGTTTTAACTTTTTTTATTATTTAACGCTTTTCAAGGAAGATAATTACACGAAAAGGCAATTTTTTTATATTTCTAAAATTCATGTATCGAAATAACTATGTATTATTAGATGTTAGATCAAAATAAAATTTAAAAATTTTCAGTTATAATTAATAAAATAAAAAATATTATTATTGTTTTTCCTTACTTTACTTACTGTTGGTTAAAAATTATAAACTCTCAAACTAGAATCTAACCTCAAATCTGAATGCAGGTGGTTATAATTGTTTCAAAATCGTCAAAAATGTACCAAAAATATTGCTTAAATGGGTGCGAAATTGATAATATTTGTTAACAGACATGACCAGTTACACCAGACATTTTAACAGTTCGCTTGAAACAAATTCTAAGTTGAACACGATCTTCCTCGCTCGAAATTCTGCTAAACAATGCTGAAAGACATAGTAAATCACTTCCCAGATTCCACTATGTATTGGTTTGTTCATTTTAAATAAATAAAAAATGTGTTCACAAAAACACTTCTTGACAGATTTCTGACAAATAAACAACAAACGTCAAAGATCTTGGTGTTGCAAATAGTAATGAAGATTTTTAGCTACAATTGATTAAATTTCTAAAATAGTTTGCCGAGCTAATCTTGAGATTAAATTTATTATTATTATTGCTAGTTTTATGACACCGTCTTCAACTTATCCATTACTTAGTGAAATGAAATTGAGTTACCCGCTAAGTCTTCGGCTAAATGTAAAAAGAGAGATATTTTTATTTTTTTTATTTTAAACAAAGTCAAATTTTCCCAGGTATAACCTGACAATATTTTCACTGCCACCATAAAAAGAAATGGAAAATGTGGCTTGTACAATGACAGAGGACTAGCTTGCAGCACTTCACTACTTTGCCAAGTTGTGGTTGGTGAAAATGGCTGTCAACGTATTTGAAAATGTTTAGCAAATCAAACAACCTACGTATGATATATAAAGATTACTCATCAATATTTTTAAGGTCGCTATCATCACCAATGAAAAGTGAGCGAACGCCACAGAACTTGAGTTAAAATTTATCCATGACGGAACATTTTGCAAACTTTTATTACTTATTTATTGTATTTGTGTTTACTTAAGAAAACACCATTATAATGTTCATTTTAATAATAAATATAAAGTTCTGATACAAGTTATTTAGTGAGTGACTGGGCATAGTCTAAATGCTACACCATTAGCAAAATAACGATGGTTTCTTCACCAGTCAGAGAGTCTTCAGAAAGTTAATCAGTTGCAAAGCATGTAAAAACATTATCAGTGCTGCCAACACATAAAAACTATGCAAAAAGCACTTTGACAGTTCAAAGCTTAGTGGAGTTTTTTTTTTTTTTTACAGTAACTCCACACTGAGGGAAATAATTTCCCTCAAGGCCTATATCATCTTTGTTGATGCTGTGGAGGGTCTTTTAGAGGATAGGAAGCATTGAACTTGGGTCTTGAAGAGACCCATGTTGTAGGATGGAGGAAACACAGAGGCCGGCAGATCTTTCGACAGCCGAGCTGTTGAACACAAGAATGAGTCGTAGAAGCGATCCGTTCTCATGTGACAAATGTCAACTGTGTGCAAATATTGGGCGCGTGTTGATCCATCATTTAAACAACTTGAGAGTATCCCTGAGAGTTAATAACCCCCAGCGGTGTAACGTAACCTAACTTAACTAAGCGGCCACTCAGTGTAAATGGTGACAGTTAATGTTAATTTAACCGCAGTGAATTTAATTTATATTAACATACCCGAGTTTCGAATAACCTAACAATATTTGAATTGCTTCTACCGCCAACATTACAGAAAGTGTTGCTTGTGCAACAGTGGAGGACTTAGCTAGCAGGAGACTGAACCTGCGCCGCCTGGGTGGGAACTCGATTCTTTTAACCACTCGGGTACTAACTATCTGGTCTATAATTTCAAGGTGTGTTTTGCATGTTCCGTTAATTGACTTTTAGGATAACAAGTAGCCCAGTTACACTTTCTACCCTTTCTTAAGTTAACGGACAGCCGTTGATGATTTCGACGGTCCCAACGAACAATGTCGGATATGCAAATGGTAACTTCTTATTAGAGCTGTTTAAAACTTCATTTCTACGTGTTTAGAGTTTCACGTGTTCATTTTTATTGTTTTGAGATAAAGAAATATAGTGTGGTTTTTGATGTTTGGCAAAAACTCCTATTTATTTCATTGGAAAAACATATAATTGCAACTACTACAGCTCTTATGCAAAGTTACCAATTTACACATCCGACATTGTTCGTTGGAACCGTCGATTTGTATAGAGCCGTTTTTGTGAAAAATTACCTTAATGGCGCTGTACAAATATTATTCCAAAGCTCTATCCTACTAATAAGTATGGATAATTTATTTTAACTCGAGGCTAACAGATTGCATTCACGAGCTCATCGGTTAATAATATAAAACTATATGTACAATGCATCACCAATGGCAGCGTAAAAATGTACATATTATTTATAGGCAGATAACGGAAACTGTTTGAAACTTTAGTTCAAGGAGGAAGTGCAGCAATTTGAGTTGTGTGCATCAATTAATATTTTGACATAAAAACACTACTAGTCTATTTGAGACGGTAAATGATAACATAGTGTAATATGTTTCAATAATGAAAGATGGATGGTTGTCATTTCAAAATGAGTATTAATATTTATTAAAAATGTGCATATATAAAATAAGATTGAAAAAAGTTACATACATAAGTAGTACAATACATAAAAAAAATTAAAAGTAAGTACATACATAGTATGTAAAATAGTTTAAAAAAAAAATTACATAGTAGGTATACATACATTAAAATGCGAAATACATACACAGTAGGCACAATACATAAATAGAGTACCTACTATGGGTACATAAAAAGTACTTACAGAGTAATTACAATATAGAAATTAAAATACAAAGTATGTGCATAGTAGGTACTATGGGCACATAAATAGTACATACGGAACAAGTACAATACATAAATTGAAATACAAATTACATACATAGTAGGTACTATGGGTACATACGGAACAAGTACAATACATAAATTGAAATACAAATTACATACATAGTAGGTACTATGGGTACATAAATAGTACATACGGAGCAAGTACAATACATAAATTGAAATACAAATTACATACATAGTAGGTACTATGGGTACATAAATAGTACATACGGAGCAAGTACAATACATAAATTAAAATACGAATTACAACATTCTACACAAAACAATAGGAAACAAATTGTAAAAAATGATTTGATTTTCTTTGAAATTATTGCAGTCAGAAAAATTTACATTTGTCATCAAAATATTTACCTACAATAAAGTCACTTAGTTTAACCTCGGAATGCCGAGCTCCTGCGGCCTAATATTTCCGTAGAGCGCCAAGGGTAAAGTTTAGCGAGCGGCTCGCGGTGCCGAAGCTGAATCTGTTTTCGTAATAACTTTGTTTCTCGCAAAATGATAATTTTGTAAATTATACTGACTTACCAGATAATGTGAAATAAAATGTTTATTAAAAAATTTATATCTTTCATAAGTAATTTTCCCAGAATAGATAAAAGAAATTATGTTTTGACATTGCCCATCGGATACGCCGGCGTTCGACAGACACAAATTTCGCGTATCCGATGTGCAATCTCAGCGCACTAGAAGTTAAAGTGAAAGGACAAGATATTTATCATACCTGCCTTAATTAAATTAATTTAGTACTCAGTATCAAGCAAAAGCAATTAATGCAATATACAATATTAGAAAAAAGGCTTAATAATGAATTCAAGCAGAAAATTCGATTAATTTCTCTAAAATTGTAGTATGAGTAAAAACAAAAAATAATACATAATAAATGTATTATTCTTATTCAAAATATAATTTACATTATATATAAAAACACAGCTTTCTTTCCACTATGTCTTTCACTTATGTAATACATATAATGCACTTGTATATTATGTATCATGTACGTCAAAGGTTCCCAAACCTTTTTCCCCGTGGACCCCTTTGCCGTTCTTTTAATTTTTCGTGGACCCCCCCTGTTCAAAACTTTGGTACAATACAGAACAAGTGGTAATTACACACTGCTGCTGGTATGAAAATTTGTAAGAACTTGCACATGAACGTGCCTGCGTTGAGGCGATTTGCTCTAAGTGCCTAGTAGGCTTGTTGAGTGAAACTTTATGCGTGCAGTCTAAATGAACTCAGACCTGTGAACCCCCATTTACATTTCTTTTTTTTTCTTCCTGCCATGGACCCTATGATGTATGTCATATTATTATAATTAAATTTTTTTTTTGTATTATCTCCAATTTAAAAACTTGTTGATTTTATATTTTCTTTTTTTTTTATATTTGAAAATAGTAATATACCTACTATTAAAATCACCTAATTAAAAAAGATTGAACCATCTTTATGTATGTATTATTTATCAAAATATTATAAAATAAAGTATTAAAAGTAAGTAAACTGAAATATATGTATATATATAATGATGCAGCATTTAAATACTTGTGTTGAACCAAAAGTAAAAGTATTGTACCTGCACATCTTTCATTGTTTGTGCGCGGGCTTCGTTCTTGGCATCCAGGTCCAACGGGAGACTGCAATATTGCTGGTCGTTGATCAGCGAGAGCTGGGGTCTCTCAAAGTAATGCGAAATAGCATGTTCATCAAACGCATCGCGAGTCTCCGTGGTTAGGTCTTCAACCGGCACACTGAAACGCTTTGACTGTAAGAGATTGTCGCTGTCTATCATCTGCGAAGCTCCCAGTTCAAATTCGCTGTACTCAAAATCTTCTCCGCTATCTGAGTCTTGATTTCCAGGGTCATCACACTTGATCACGAAGCTCGCCGAAACAGCGTTATCATTCGGCATGTCCGTCAACTCAAAATCTTCTCCGCTATCCGAGTCTTGATTTCCAGGGTCATCACACTTGATCACGAAGCTCGCCGAAACAACGTTATCATTCGGCATGTCCGTCAACTCAAAATCTTCTCCGCTATCCGAGTCTTGATTTCCAGGGTCATCACACTTGATCACGAAGCTCGCCGAAACAGCGTTATCATTCGGCATGTCCGTCAACTCAAAATCTTCTCCGCTATCCGAGTCTTGATATCCAGGGTCGTCACACTTGATCACGAAGCTCGCCGAGACCAGGTTATCATTTGGCATGTCCGTCAACTTGAAATCTTCGGAGAAAGTGTGAACGTCTTGTTTATCATACGTAGGATCGTCAGGCAAATCATTGTCAGAAGAGCAATTGTCTTCTTTCGGAAGAGGTGGCGGAGGAATGGAGTCAGATAGACGCATCCAGAACGCTTTCACAGTCTCGAAATCATCAGGGATTGACTCTATTGAAGTATCTTGCGTAATGACATATGTTGTGTTTTTGTTTGAAGTTAGACACAAGAGGTTGCTTCCGCAGGAAGCGGATCTGCTCCGGAATTCTGAAGAGCTGCTCGAGAAAGAAGTATCAAAGACTGCGGTGACGCGTTCAACCTTGACTCCGCAGATTTGACAGTTCTCACAGTCGGAATCAGCGTTTGCAATTTCTTTGCCCTCTTCAAACGTCACACTTGCCTCACTTGATTCGTCATTGGGCTGCGAAGAGACGTTACTTCTGGATTCAGACTTCTTCAGAGATATGGGTGGGGTGGGGTCGTCGAAAGACAGACCGGAGAGGTCAGGGCTTTTTCTTGTGTTGAAATCTTCGATAAGATAAGGTCCACGACGAAGGGGTTCCCCCGAAGGGCTCGCGACGAATTCGTCAATTGACGCATAGATAGAATCGATGTAATTGCAGATCCTTTCAATGGAGTTTGCAATTCGGCGACCGGCTTGGCGTTTGGTTGTTGGAATTTTGATCCTCCCCATCCCAGCTGCAGAGCTGTTCAAAGACTTCAACGACGGTGGTCCTCGCATCATATCGTTAAAAACGCTTTTCCTTTTGGCCTGCGACACATTTGGATGGATGCTTTCGTATTTTCCAACACGCTTAGCGAACTCTTTGATTCCGTAAGGAGAGTCGGTCAGATTTGTAATACTTTTCGTTTTGTTGGGATAGTTGAGATAATAGTCCATCAGTGCGGGAGGGTTTGGAAAGTTGGACAGAATCTGCTTGTGAAGCTCTGCATCGTCTAGGTCTATGGCATTTAGATCCCAGTCCTTGGTCAGCTGAGCCCAGAAGCGGTTAGTAGACAAGCCTTCTTCTTCTGTGACTGGGACGGGGCGATTGGCCATTACGAAGCGAAGATATCAAAACTCCAACAACAAACTTTAAAAGATTCGAAGAAATCGAAGCACGGTTTGTATTTCACAGTATGTAATTATAATGAATTCACAAGAAATACTTCAAAAACATAACACTAATATGAGCATCGAGACAAGAAGTTAACTAATGTTTTTACGATTTGTTTACTTTAATCAATATTTATAAGAATAGACAAAGTCTCTGGCGCGAAACACACGACGACATCCCTACCAGAAACATCGATTGACACTAACTGCAAAATGATAACACGACTTCATTTATACCCCCCCTACCGCCCTCGCTCCTTGCGGTTAAGGATAGAACCAATACTATCGATGCAAAACAATACAAGCGCAAGTAGGTACCCAACACTATCATAGATTTATGATGATAAAAGCAATATCGACAAGTGCGTTATAGGATAATCGTCTCTATTCAAGGACGGTAAGGATTATTTTGCATTAATTTATTTTGTTGGGTGTTGGGCGAATGCGTATAGTTCCAAATTAGAATCAATAAAGAAGAAAGATTTACGCATTTTCAAAACTTATTAAAATAATACTCGCGGGATAATCGCTTTTAGGGAAAGGACGTAAGAATCAAAATCGTGTATGGTTATTTTTTGGAATATAGAAATAGGATGAAGATATTATCTGATAGTCGTCACACGTAAAAATAAATACCTATTCCAAGCAGTATTCATAAAACCTGTACATAATATTATAATATAGTTGAATTACAATACAAAAAGAGACAGCCTTGCTTTATCCACTTTCGTACATAATATACATATATTCTGACTACTGACAATTCGAATCAAGTAGGTATTTGATTGATCCAAGCCATGTCTTCCTGGGGCGTCATAATAATAATAATAACAAAGCATTTATATAGCGCAGTTTTGTGTTATTTCACTTCAAGTGCGCTCCAGTCATTATGCGGTCTACATGCTCTAAGATGATCTAAGCTTCCCTTTCTTAATCATCTTCATTACATTGCAGTATAATATATTATCTTAACAAGCGGATTGCAATCTTTGGAGTACAGACGTCAGGTGGGAATGTTATTCTTGTTCTACCGGTATTTTAATGGAAGATGCTCTGAGGAACTAGCGTCATTGATCCCCTCGGTGTCAGTACATAGTCGGGAAACACGCCAAACGCCCGCCCAACATTTGCACACGGTTGACATTTGTCACATGAGATATCGGTAATGAACAAGATTAAGAAAGCATGGATAGTTTGTTGGGACACGCAAAAAGAAACATTGGAGACTTTCCAAAAAGATATGACACGATCTTTGAATCAATACTCGAGCCAGGTCGTATCAAGAATATGTATTAATGTGGATTAAGCAAATGAATGTGTGACAATACAAGAGTTATGTGGCGCTCTACCCTCTCTGCCTCCCTTGGATAGAATGGCATGATAGTTAGATACTAAAAAACTATCTGTTGATATAATCATGATTTAGATATATTTTGAAAAAAAAATAAACGTTTGGAATGAAATAAAATATTCAAATGAATGTGGTGAACACTAGCAGGTCGATGAGTTTGTATATTTGGGAAGTATGTTTACGAGAGATGGAAAGACTGATAGGGATATTGAAAGAGGGTGAATGCAGGAAACTCATTAACGGAGGACTGAATGCGGTTGGCGCTAACAAAAAGTTGTCCAAAGAAGCGAAGCTAGCAGTCCACAATGGAGTGCTGATACCAACCCTGATTTATGGCAGTGAGGCATGGAATTGGCAGAAGAAGGATGAAAGTAAACTGAATGCCGTAGAAATGAGATCTCTGAGACGAATGTGTGGTAAAACCATGTATTGAAATTCGTAAAGAATGCAAGGCTGATTTAAGCGTAATGAGTAAGATTAAGAGAAAGGGACGCTTATATAGTTTGGGCATATGGAGCGAATGAACGAAGAAAGGAGTGTAAGAAGAATGTATGACGTGAATGTGAATGGAAGAAGCCGGGGACGCCCGAGGAAGACATGTCACGATCAAGTGAATCAAATACTTGCGTCGGGCCATGTCAGAAGTCGGAATAATAGAAGAGAATGTATGAAAGGATGTATGAATGTGAATGAAGCAAGAAGTGTATGCCGAGATCGAGTTGTTTGGCGGTCCGTCCTCTCTGCCTACCCCTGCGGGGAAACGGTGTGATGGTTAGTTAGTTAGTTCAAATGAATGTGTCTTTATTTGGAGATGGTTACTTTCGCTGTCAAATCAATTATGGCACCCTAATGACAAGTGAAAAATCCCAAAGAGCAAGACCGGGTACACATCAGGTAGTTTTTTTATAAAATCCAACCGACGAACCTATTTTACGTAACTTTAAAAAAAAACTAAACAGCCCATGAATAAATTCCGATAAATTAAATTGACACTAAAATGCATTTTGTGATTCCGATGATGCAAATAGTTGCAGGTACCTGATTGTAATCAAGTTGAAACGCCGTGTTATTTAAAAAATCTATACGCATTAAGAGGAACGGCTGCGCTGCCTGTTTCATACATAACACAATTTCGGATTTGAGGCCAAAATACCCATCCAAACTGAACGATATATATATATATATTTTTTTTTTTTAATTAAAGGTTTAATAAATATCTAATACGTATGAGAAGTATTTTATTTATTTTTGTTTTAAATTATGAAGTATACCACATGATTTTTCCTTCTGGAACGGCGAAATTCCCAGCAGAAGATGGATGCAAATATTTATAACGGGAGGGGAAGGCGAAACATCAAGTTCATGGTACTAATAATAAAAATCTCCCAATCTTACGATTTTATTTTATTAAAAAAATCATAATTTTAGAGGCAAACTTTAGAGGAAAATTATTTGGGGGTTTATAGTATTTTTTTTTAATTAACTTATTTGCTATGTAAATATGATTACGTAAAAGAAACTATAAAAAAAACGAAACATTAAAAAAAAAAGTCTTTTCGGGTCGATGTTTAAATGATATACGGCAAATTTGTGTTCCTACGTAAATTGGTTATTTTTAATTTAATTTAAAGTCCACCATAATGCTTATTTTAATACATATGTTTTAAAACTTTATTTTATACTTTATTATATTTTCAAAGCAGACGGGGTAAAACTTTTTTTTAAATCACCGTTAGCCCCCAAATAATTGTTGAAGGTGCCTCTAAAATCGCGAAAAATCAATTCCTTTAATGGCCCATATTTCATAATATAAAACAACAACAAAAAAATACTTCTCATCCGTACTAGATATTTACTATACTTTTTGATGAAAAAAAGAGAGATCATTAGATTTAGGTTAGTATTTTGGCCTCAAATCTAAAATGAAGTTTTATATGAAACAGGCCGGGCGGCCGTTCCTCTTAAGAAAAAAATACGAATTTAAAAAATAGTTCGTCAGTTCGTCCTTTGACCACCTGCAAAGTTAAGCTTGTCAAGCGCATTCACAGGTAAAAATTCCTCGAATTATCAGGCAGTTAAAGATCGAGAATTCTTAAATTAGTAAGCAGGTACTAGAACAAAATTTAATGGTTGGAATTTATTAGATTTTAATTGCTTTTAAGCTATTGTTAATTTCAGAACGTCCACGGGATTAGGGAAGTTTTGAGTCATACAAAAGGGTCAATTTATAATACAACAGAATCGTCTCCCCGTGAAGGAATGCAGATAATAAACGAGATCATCGGTTTTCACCGGGAAATGTTGAAACTAAAACGATAGAAAAATGTACTATACGAGCACTTATGCTACAAACGACTGTAATGCTAAGATCCTTGGCTTTGAATCTAGAAGACACGGGTTTAAAGCCTGATAAATGGAAATTGATAGATCTGAATACCAGGTACTTCTCAAAAGTTAAAGAATGAAACTTTGAATTTGAAGCGACTTCAGTTTTTTTTTCTTAATTTTTATGTGACACATCACAAGAGCGCCCCTGTATGTACAGAGCACGTACAAGGAAACTATATCGTTACCCGGTTGGGCAACGTTGTGAGGCGGGTTAATGAGGGGGCTGTAGGGAGGGATTTGTTAATGCGGGCTTTGAAGAGGTTCGGATTAAATGTTGGAGGAAAGATAGATGCCAATAGCCCGTTCCACATACGAGCCGATTTACACAAAAACGAGTCGGCGAAAGACCCACTCTCGTGAAGCCGACATCAACCGTGAACGGGTGTTCTGCTCGTGTCCGTCGAGTTTCACGCACGTGCACAGGCGCGGAGGGGATCAACGCTGATAGCTCCTTCGAGCAGGCTCCATTGAAATATCTGTAGGACAGGCTCAGCATACTGCATCACAGATGGCAGTCGGTCTGTTAACAACGGATTGTCAATCAGACGAACCTCCCTCCTTTGCACAGAATCAAGCAGGTCTATCAAGCAGTTGGGACTTCCGAATTCAACTGTTGGACGTACTGGAGATTTGTATAGGATTAGCAGTTGATCACTATTGAAGAATCTCCCAGCCCTATACAAGACGTCCAGTTTCTTGGATGCCAGATTTACTCGGGCTTTAGCTCTCCTTGGTACTTCCCTTTTATCATATTTCCTTACAACAATCTTTAAACTAGTGTACTATAGATCCACTGGCTCCGCCGGGCAGTTGAAAAAACTTTTGCCGAATAACAAGAGAATAATTATACTCACATTGCTGGGCTCCGACGAGGCAAGCAGAGCACACGGTGCCAGAATACTGACGGTCTCCCAACACGTCATCGTACCATCCTCATTGCATATCCATTTTCCTCACAAAAACACTCAAAATATTATAATACACTTTTCACTAGTTATCTATGAACACATTCTTAAAGCATTTTATTGTATTCTACATATTCTATATATCGCTATCGAAACATGTTGATATCTGTGTATATTAATAAAGTGGTGAATACAAAGTAATTATTTAATTAATTTATTAATAATGACGTCACAAAGTGAATACCAATCTTTTGAAGAAATTATTAAAAAAAAAAATGATTTAAACATTTACGGGGCACATCTTAACATGAGTGTATATCCATAGGTGTTATAAAATTATAAAATAATAAAATAATATGCAAAATGAGTGACTCAACACAGGCTAGCCTAGTGAGGCGGATTATGTGAAACTTCAACATATTACTATGCATTTCTGTTATTTACATATTCCCTACTGTTATTATATTATTTTCTACTTTCTTTTTTATATAAGTACTTTATAAACCACTGTACACTTTATTATACACGTAATTTAGTTATATAATTTATTTAATTACAATAAAGATATTATTAATGTTTTAAAATATTGAGATTAATTATTACGAATTATAAAAATGCAATATTTTATTTTAACACTAACACTGTAGTATTTTTAGAAGTTTCTTGAAGGAATTCAGCTTTAGATCTACAATAACAATTCATTCCATGTGTACACCTGCCAACAAACAATTCATCTCAATAATTAAAATCATTACGAGCTAAGAGTGTTTTTTGTAATAATTACATTAACGCCATCAGGGAGCATGTAGCGTTATAATCATGTTTCGAATGCCCTTATTTGTGTTAGGATAGATAGACGAAGTCGGGGACGCCCAAGGGAATCAAATACTTGGGTCAGGCAATATCAAGAGTTGGTAGGTATGTATGAGACGGTGTATGAATGTGAATGAAGCAAGGAGTGTGAGCCAAGACAGAGCAAAATATTTACTTACTTGGACTCAAATTCAAACCACGTATGACCGTGTTACAAATGCGGTCATCCGGACAGATTGCAAGGCCGATTATAGCGTAATGAATTAGACGGTATGGACATGTGGAGCGGATGAACGAAGAAAGGAGTGTAAGGATTACATATGACCCGAAAGTGAATGGTAGAAAAAGTCGGGGACACCCTAGGAAGACATGGCACAATCAAATGAATCAAATAAATTAATCATTAAAAAATTCTCTATTATCTAGACTCCACGCAGAAGGTAATACATTTTCAGACAGTAGATATGTTCAACTGCTCGGAATACAAATACAAACAGACGATTATTGCATACATCCTCAACAATTATTAAGATATGTGTCTAGAATATACGAATCAGTGAATGTGAGGTATCTTTTGAATATTCGCCTCTGTAGCTAATTATTTGGAATGGTACTTGCACTATGTTATTCCTGTATTTGTTCGTTATTTTATCTATGTACCTACTGTGGTGTGTTTTGCACCTGTGTGACTATTATAACTAACTAAATAAAGAAACAAGTATTTGAGTCGGGCCATGTATGAATGTGAATGAAGCAAAGAGTTTGTCTCGAGGCATAGTCGTGTGACGGTCCGGTGAAACGGCGTGATTCTTTAGTTAATAAGCCATTTCGTTCGGTGTGACGTCACTATTTACCTTTTACCTAATGCCCTAGTGACAAAAGGGTGGCAATTTGCGAGTTACAGGTAAATTCTCAGAACAATAATAATGAAAATGGAGCACAGTTTTTCCAATAGCCAAGGGTTAACATTAACTGCAGGTGGTAAGAAGAATTGAATACAATCAGTCTAATTACGTGAAGATAAATATTTTACTGCGGGTTTAACTGTCATTTCAGAAAAGACCCAACAATAATGAGAAATATTAGTCATATTTGAAATTATAAACTCTTATGCATGTCATTCCCACTTCTCCTTTTTTTATTTTCACGTTCTGTTTGATTTGTCCCATTCTGTTACATGAAAGCATATATCTGTCTCACTGTTCCATTGTTTCGTTTTATATTTTGTATACTTCCTTTTCTATAAATCAACTATGTATATGTTCCCTGTATGTATTTTTGCATAGTTTTAAGTTTTACTCTGATGAAGCTTGAGATAAGCGAAACCGGTTGGTGAGAATTTAAAAATAAATGAATGGATGCGTCATGGACATTTCAAACCACAAAGTAATTACTTTCCACGAAAACATAAATTTTATTTGATTAAATTGTTATTTTAGAATTTATTCATTAAAAATAAAATGTTATATATTTGCGGCACGTTCCAGACTGGATGTTAGATAGTGTCAGTATCGCCCTGGTGAAAGAACACCATTCAGAATCGAAACGTTCCTTGAAATGGCTTTAGCCGTGTTTGGTGACCAGATCTGAATAGCCAGGTACTTCCACAGCCTCCTCTTCCCCATCTCTATCCCCTCCTCAATACCTTCAGCCTCACAACATACCCCAATTGGGGATGCCATAGTCTCACTGGTTCCAGGCGGTTGGAAGCAATTGGAACTCCTGTACGGTATCACATAAAAAAGTATCGCCCTGGCAAGGGACCAGCATTCAGAATGGAATATGTTTAGTGACCAGATCTGAATAATCGGGTGCTTCAAAAACCATCATTTTACCATTTCTTTGTTCTTCCCAGTGAGATTTTCACACTGCATAGGGCAGTGTAAAATTATTTCCTAGCAGTATGATGTATTACTAGTACTCCTAGCAACAAACTCACCTGTGACGTATTTCCCAGGCAATAACCATCGACTCGTGAACACGGTTAGTAACAGTAATTAATTATTTAAATTCTGTCTAACTCAATTTACTTGGAAACTTCGGCAGTTAACTCTGGTGACGAATTCGAGTTAAACCCCCAATGGCTTCAACCCCTAAAAACGTAATTCCTTTTAAATAAGAATGGGTAAAATGATATTATTTACCAATCCCTCATTACAGGTTTCTTCATAACTGCCTTTTAATCACCTTTTTTGTAGAATTCGTAGAAGCCATTGCGATTTAAATTGAATATTTACTTTCCGCTCGTCAACGAAAAACGCAAGTAACGGCCGTTCTTCCCAACCCTACTGAGCAACGGCTGAGCCGAAATTTTGCGTCAACACTATTTAAATGCACGAACACGATCTTCCCAACGAAATTCTCGATCAATTTAGGACATCGATTTTTGTGGATTAAAGTTCCTCAACAGAAAACTTGTTATAAAAAGTGTCAACGGGGCGAACAAACGTCACCGAAATGTCAAATGTCATTAATAGTTTACGATCTTTTTTTCCGCGATTCAATTAATGAATAACAAATATGTATTTCAGATTTCGAATGTCAAAATTTATTTATTGTATGTTTTAAATGGAGCTGAAGAGAACCCAACTTATTTAAGTAATTATAAGCTACGTTTTGTCTTATTTTTTCACTCACCGAGAAACGTCAAATGTCAAATGTACGCAACGAACATTGTGCGTCGCGGCAGTATCAAAAGTCAAGTTAACACTTTATTTTCAACATATTTTTAACGCACTCGTTTGTGAAGTATAAAATGTTAGTTTATGTTTTAGTTTTAAAAAAAAAGATATGTATTCATAATAAATACAATATTCAATCAGCTACGTTAATTTTACATTGAAAGTTATTACTTTGATATCTCTATATTGTCTTAAAAGTGGTCGGATACTATTTTATGGTGGGCGGGCACCTCTACAGACAATTTAGGATGAAAAATGCATGGAAACAGATAAACAGAGATAATACTTAACAAAATACTTGTCTGATCGGTCACCCAGATTGATCATTCGAAAAGTTGGGAAGAACGGCCATAAGTAGATATCGTAGCTATAAATGTATCGCGCTAGAATTGCCTTTGTCGAATTTTGGTAATATGTGTTAAGTATCAGATATTACTCTAAAACATGATTATTTTAATGCTATGATTGAACTTGCCAGGTTCTCAAGATTATTGTAATTGTGACCTATCTAATGTGGAAAACAATATAAGCCTTCAGCATTTTTCAAGCGAAGAAATTGTTAGACAATCAGAAAATTTTGAAACTTTTCATAGTCCGCGACATTGCCACATTGCGACATTGACACATAAATACCTACTCTTCCTTTGCAAATAACTTTCAAATAAATTTAATATCAACGACAAATAGGATTTAAAAAGTAACTGCAATATCATGCAATGTTCAGTGTTTTCTAATATTGTGTCCTGTGCGTGCAAAATCACATCTTCTCAAGCGAAAACTTTGTAATTTAACGTTTTAATCTGGAGTGATCTGCCAGGTAAGTATGTTTCTGTATCTGTTTGTACATAATAAGATAAACCCTGGCAAGTAGTATCTGTGCAGCGCCCTTGAGGTGATTTTTATTTAAGTATTATTTATATTAATCACTTTTCAACTAATCACATATTTGACATAGGCACTTCTAGCAGTGAAATATAAATATAATATTAAATTTGGACATGGCACGATCAAGTCAATCATATACTTGGTGGGGTCACATCAATTGTCGAAACAACAAACCTATGTATGAAGATGGAAGAAGTAAGGAGTGTGTGCACAGAGTAAACTCAAAGTTTTGCAACATACCTCTATTGAGGTATGTTGCAAGGCTGGAGGGAGTGGTAAATGAATTATTTCATACGCGGAGACAAGGAAGAATGTTTTCTTCGTTTCACTAAATAGTTGCTCATATCAACACGGAACTGTCTACTGAGATGAGTGGCTTATGTTTTGATTTTGTTTTATAATTTTTTGAATAAATAAATAGATATTTATACCCGAGTCAAATGTAAATAATGATACATATTTATGATTCACCGTTTTACATTAGTAGATAAATAGGGTTCTTTTGAAAAACCCAAATCGTTTACCCGTTACCAATCGAGTTAAGCCCATAATAAAATAAGTGTATCGTTATTATTATCCTACTTCCTACACAGTTAACCCTTAGCCAGTAAAATAATGTATTTTCTTTATTTGCCATTATAATTATTCCGAGAATTTACCTGTAACTCGCAAGTTACCACCGTCACCTGTTACTGGGGCATCAATGGTATCAGTGGCGTTCATTGCTCTATTACCAAAGGTAGGCTTTGTGTAGTTTTTCAAGTTCGGGTATGAATATTGCATTAAATATTCGAAAATTACAATTTTATTTGTTATGAGCGAACAACTTCCTTTATAACTTCATGGAAAATACATTTTGATACCTGAAATGAAATTTGTAGCCTTTTTAGATTGTAACATAATTTCTTCTTAGGGTAGGTACAGCTTTTCAGCCTTTGTGGACTGCACGCCACCGATCGATACGTAAGAAAACAGATGTCGCCAGTTGACATTTGGATTCCTAAGCCCCAAACAGACCAATGAAATCGAGAATCTGTAGTTTTAAGAATATCGATTTATTTTTAAATGTTTGATTAATTTGATTAATAATAATGTTACTTTGAATAAGCAATTATTTAACAGAGATTTTAAATTAAATTTGTACACGGTTGACATTTGTTACATGAGAACGGGTCGCTTCTACGACTCGTTCTTGTGTTCAATAGCTCGGTTGCGGAAGTTTCCTCCCTTCTACAACACTCAACAGCTCGGCTGTGGAATGATCTGACGGCCCCTGTGTTTCCTCCCTCCTACAACATGGGTCTCTTCAAGATCCAGGTTCGTCCCTTCTTATCCTCTAAAAGAACCTCCATACAGCATCCCCAAAGATGATATAGGCCTTGAGAGAAATTATTTCCCTCACGGCCTCCTATGCGGAGTTACTGTAAAAAAATAGTGGGTACATTTTTTGGGAGTTCCGTACAGGAGTCCCAACTGATCGTCTGGAACCGCTTGGACCCATTGAGACCATGGCAACCCCAATTGGATTGTACAGAGAAGGGGAAAGAGATGGGGAAAAGGAAGGTGGGAAAGTAGTACCTGGCTATTCAGATCTGGTCACCAAACACGGCTAAAGCCATTTCAAGCAACGTTTCGATTCTGAATGGTGGTCTTTCACCAGGGCGATACTGACAGTATCTTCCGCTCTGGATTATTATTTTAACCGAATAAATTGTGAAACAATACAAATTAATCGAACAAAATTTACTCCCGGATTCGTAGCAGAGGATCGTAACCACTCAACCACGGCGGCCGTCACATGCGTCGGAATATTTATTGGTAATAACAATAACTCGTAATCGCATTTGCAGCTACATTGGGTAAGGCGATGTGTCAATTTGGGAATCCATATACGAGTATAAATATCTACGAAACACAAGGAACATATTTACAATAATAATGTTAAAAAAAGAAGCTAAATACAATTAATATCATATATCGAACTTCATAAAGTATTTTTTTTAAGAATATCTGAATAACACGATCCGTGGTAGATAAAGTGATCTATTGCGGTTTGATTGTGTATTAGTTTGGTACCAGATAAGAACGCGAGTATTCAGTATACAGTTACCGCCATCTGTTGCGGTTTTATCGAAGTTCGGAAAGCAACAATTAAAATGACATCTATTGTTAATACTGAAAAGTATTATTTCAAACTTTAAATTTTCAGAATTCCTGAGGAGCGATTTAAACAAAATCGTAATGGATTATTTAAAATTTTACGAATGAGGTACATTCCCACATTTTTGTTGAAATTAAAAATACATTTTATTATTGAATGAATTATACAAATCGAACGAGCATTCGTTAAACTGATAATTAGTAACCATAAATATTTTTTAGAATTATTATTGTAACAACCTTCGTGGCGATCCTCGGCAACGAATCCAGAAGTAGCGGGTTCGAATCCCGGAGTTCGCAAATACATATTTTTTTTTTAAAATTTAAAATAAATGTGTTATTTCACAAACAATTTAACCGCCCATCCTTTGGGTTATTATTCAATTAGTAGGTAAAAACAACGGGATTTTTTCATTAGATTTCGCAATAACAACACGTGTGACTAGTGACGTAACTTGTATGGGAGAGACGAAAATACCCGAACACATCCTTTAGCTTCGGCTGACCTCGAAATACTAAACGATATGACGCAGATACAAACTTGACGTATATGAATGTTTTGTGGGTTTCGGGTATATATTTTTTTTACCTGAACGTACGGGATACGGCTTGTTGCGTTCCGGCGATAATATAGCGGCCGTATCACGTACGTTCGTATGGATAAGGCAGTTAATAAAACAATATATTATAGCATATTTCCAGAGTGGCGCATACCCTCAGTGAGCCCAGGTGAAATACCAACATTCAGAATCGAAACATCGCCATCGTTTGAAATGGCATTACATGAGTTAAGTGACCAGATCTGAATAGTCGTGTACTTTCCAACTTCATCTTCCTCATCCCCCCCGCACATCCTTCAGGCCTTCAGCCCCACAACAAACCCCAATTGGGCAATGCCAAAATCCCAGAGGCTTCGGACTGTTGGAACTATGGTGCGGTGTTCACAATTAAAAAACGATAACGATTAATCCTTAAAAATCGTTAGTAGCGTACGATTATTCAATTATAAATATACAATATGTATAGTGACCCTAACACATACAGTATTTTTGTAAGTTTCTTGGATGAATTCAGCTTTAAACCTACCATAACAATTTAGTCCATTTCATCTTCCGTATTGAGATTTGTTTTTCTAAAATATTGAAAATAACGCCATCTGTGAAAGCGTTGCGTTATGATCATGTTTCAACTTCCCTTAATAATGGAAATCTTTAGATCAGGGGTACCCAACCCAAATCGTTTGGTGGGCCAAAAATTACTGAGCTTATGTGGGCCGCACATATAAAAAATAAATAAAACAAAGAACTTATTCAAAATTGGTTGTGAAATATGTTTTGTTGGGTTGTAATATTGATATTTAATGATTGCAGCTTAGATTTCCGTTCGACGATAGTAAATTTGTCAATTTCCGTACGCTTTTGTTCATAATGTCTTTTCAAATTGAAAT